>JAHWFP010132262.1:5278-48322 GCA_023313725.1 Lithobius niger | reverse complement strand
CAGCTATGAAATTGGACGAATGGGTGCACTACAATACGAACTGCATACCTTTTATGGTTTGGAGCCTGGGGGCGTAACAGGGATGGCGTGGAGGGCGCGTAAGTACGAAAATATTGTTATAACCATTGTTAGTATTGTCGGCATCGTCTATCATTGGACGGCCAAAGTTCGGACAATGAGAACGTGGATACTGACGTACGTGCCTAGACACACACTAGTGCATCACGATAAATCTAAACAACGTTGCAAAGAAATTGTATTTACGTCCAACTCACGAAAAATAAACCAACTGTAAAAACAAAGCAAAATAATCACAGCCAAAAACTGGTAAAGAGGCCACTAGTTGAGTGTGGTTCGGCCCGTCAAAGGAGTGATATCAACACACCAAAACTAACTAAATATAGTAATACAAATTACAACAGAATTAAAACCAAACCAAAAACCCATAAAGAGGTGACTAAGTTGAGAATGGTTCGGCCTATAGGCAAAAGGTAGTAGCAAATTGTTGAAAACCAATTTCTTGTTGACGTGGCACTTTATAGTACACATCTGCACAGTAGTGGAGTTGAGCCAATACACAATTTTAAAAAAAGGAGTGATAACATATTAAAAACCAATACTGCTAAAAGGGGCCGCCAAGTTCCGAATGGTTCGGCCCATCAAAGGAATGATATCCACACACCAAAACATTCGCCAACTTAATCTCACCGAATAATACTTCGGACGTTAAATGAAAACTTGAACATTGCTACCTAAAGTAGCTGCGAGAACTGGGGCGTCAGATTCGATAGGCTACATCGCTGGCTTCTTAAATCTCTGGCAAAACAAACGCACGATGGACGTGCGGTAACGCAACGTTGACGCAGGTATGTACGCAGTACCAAACAGATGTCACATAAACCACACCGCAAATGCGGTAACGCAGCGTCAATGCGCGTTAAAAGTACCGGTACACACATGCGTTTTTTTAACGCGCGTTGACGCTGCGTTACCGCATTTGCGGTTTGGTTTACGTGCCATCCACACATACCAGCGTCGACGTTACGCTATCGCACGTCGCTCATGTGTTCGTTTTGCACCGCACTTTCCCCCGTCAACGCAGCGGTAACGCAGCGTTAAAATTATGCACCTGCGTCTCTCAGTACATTGTGTGACATGAGCGGTGCCCACATCCGTGTTACCGAAAATGGTGTCCAATTTCGAAGAAATAGACATGGGATTGTTTATTGTGGGAATAAAGAACTACCCTGAAATATGTAATAGATATCCGTGAACAAGACACGGTCAACATGAAATTATTGCTCGTCTGCAAGAAACGGACAGTCCAAATATCGAGGGATAGCGACAACGCTCGAGCGCGATTAGCGCGAGTGTGATGTTGCCACCCTGAGATGTTTTGGACTATCTGTTTCGAGCAAAGATCAATTATTCAGGTTTACTGGGTCTTGTTCATGAATATGTGTTTTAATGCTAAGGTGTGACGTCAAGCTAACTTACCAGATTTATTTAAGTTTTTAAATATTTTTGTTTGTAAATTTTATTTGTGAATCATGAATTTAAGAAATTTTACATGCGACTTATGTAAATTTCTGAACGGAAGCTTCTGTGTGAGAAGCTTCCTGTGTACGAAGTCGAAGAGACGGGGAGAGACGTTCCGTTCCGTTTAGTTACCGATGTTTGTGTTTTAAGGTAAAACTATGTTTTTTTTACTTTAATAGTTTAAATAAGATGAGAGTATAAAATGTACTATTCGCTTGTGAGTCTCGTAGGATTTTAGGTGTATTTCAAGGGTCGGTAGCTTAGTTTTTGTATCGTCGTGCCAAAAGGTTGCCGGGTTGGGCCATTCCTCCATGGATGGGGGCATCGCATAGCATGCGAGGTTGTTTTTTTTTTCGTACCGGTATTAGTACGAAAAATGTCGCAGGTTGCAAATGTGCCTGTTTATGCTGTTTGCAATGGGGTGTACTGTTTGAATTTGTGTTGTGTACGGTAGTTTTCCAAAGTTGGTCATTATACTATGTCACGTGGTGGAGCAGGGGTCATGTAGACCCCCGAAAAAAGTGTTAAATTATCAAAAAAGAGTGTGTTATCAAAATTAACCCACGGTGACGTGTGTGGGTTTTCAGATTAACCGTATATAACGACTACACTTTTAGCATAGGCAGGTGTTAGCGTGACGTCACCACCGTGCATTAAGAAATGTTGCTGCAGAAAAGTTTGAAGACCCATTGGGAAGTAATTAAAGAACTTATCCTAATTTTTTAGTTAATCGGTAAAGGATGTATAATATATTCCCCTGGTACGTCTTAAATCAGTAAATGAATGTACCAAATATCGTCGCATTGGCTTATTTTCGTCGCATTGGTTGCATATATATTTTTTGCACACGAGGTAGGCGAAAAAGGCAATATCGTCTCATTGGTTTCAAAATATGATTTTTTTTTAAACGGGGTTAGCAAAATGGGTGGCTGCCGAACGCGTACTGGCGGTCATGTGTGAATTGATTGCTAGCAACAACGCAGCGGCAACGCAGCGTCACCGCGCCTTAAAAAACACGCATGTGTGCACCGGGCCTAATACAGCAACATGTAAGGGCCAAGCACAAGCAACATCCTAATAATCTTGACCAGGACAACAACATAAGCCAGCTTTCTCCGCGGCAGCTAAATGTAGGATATCTACGGTTTTGAGAGTTTGGGTAGGAATGGGGGATGGGGGGAAGATGCAGGGGTAGTGGGGAAGTTGTTATTGACATACAAAATATCACTTTGAAATTTGTAAGAATATTCATTTTTTAATTTTTTTTTTTGGGGGGGGGGGGGGGAAGGAGCTAAATATGATGAGTTGTCCATCCAGAAAAATTTTCTAGCAGGCCATGCGTGCTGCCGGGCACTGATGACAGCTAGTAAGGCTTGTAAGACTTTGGATTCGGGTCTTACCATTTGGCTCACAACAACATAATACAAAATTGACTTGGCTTGACACAATCAATTGTTGCTCCATCACTTTTGATTCAGCTTTCTCGTTTGCTCTGAGATACGAGCAAGCACTTAGCCAGAACAACTGGCGAACATTCATAAAAATAAGTTAAAACCAGTCCGACGGTACGAAAACTAGGCTACTGACACTTCTAAATATACACACCTAAAAAACCTACGAGACTGAAGCAAATAGCACTTTTTTACTCTAATCTTCTTTAAACTATTAAAGTAGAAAAAAATACAGTTTTACCTTAAAACACTAACATCGGTAATGGAACGTCTATCCCCTTCACTCTGACTGGGTACACAGGAAGTTTATACCGGAAGTTTCCGGTCAGAAATTTACATAAGTCGCACGTAAAAATTCTTAATTTCATGATTCACAAATAAACTTTACAAACAAAAATATTAAAAAATTAGCTTGGGATTTAGTTAGCTTGACGTCACACCTTAGCATTAAAACACATATACATTAAGCAGACCTGGTCGTTGCTCGAAACGGAACAGTCCAAATATCTCGGGGTGTCTATTACTTAATTTTATTTCTCTGAAGAAAGTATCGCTCCCCAGTATGTTGGGGGGAGGGTTGTCTTGGAGTGTTTAAAACTCTCAAAAAGTTTCAAGAATTGCAGGTGGATGGGTTGGCATGAGGAAGGATGTTGTAGAGTTAGTAAGCAGCTGGAAAGATTGTCAGATTTGCAAACCTGACATTTCAAATCCAGCTGGGCTCCAAAAGACAACGGTTCCTCCCAATACCCCTTGGAAGAGTTTACATGGATCTTATTGGTCCTTTACCTGTAACCCGGCGAGCATTCAAATGGATATTGTATTCCAGGACAAGCTCAGCTCCTGACCAGAAATGTGTCCTCTCAGGATAGCCGCAGTGAAACCAGTTATCGAGTGTGTCAAGGATAGTGCAAGTCCATGGCCAATATTGGTTTACATTCAAAATGCAGTTAAAAAAATTATCTGCCTCCCAACCCATAATAAATGCTGGTTTGAGTTCCCTGTCATGCTACCAATAGGGTTACCAATGATTTGTGCTAGCAATGTGGTGCCTGTTGTGCTATTCATATTTTGGTAAGTTTGGGTCCGTGGCCTAAAAACCCCTTAATTCTGCTCTGGGCATATGTAATGGCAGAGGCCCCTTGGCCCACTGGCCTTGGATAAAGAGCCCCATTTGCCCCCCGCACCCCCCCCCCCCCCATACACACTTGGTAGCCCTGCACGGCATTGCACACGCTAGCTGGCTGCATTACAATCGTGGAATACCCTCTAGATTTGGGGTGCCTTCAAAGTTGACCTATGTAACGGTATGGTTACGAAGAATTACCTGGTTACATGTACTAATCACAGAGATAGTGTGAGATGTAGCTTCATAATCCCCTGACCTAGCTTAATCTTAGATAGTTAGGTAAACTGTACCCACGCTCGTGAGGGTAACTGGGGGATAGGGGGCTAACACTGCAAACGATCCAACTATCTACTGGTCAAAAACGAAGTAGAAACAAGGGTGGGGGAGGTTGTATTTATTTGCATTAATTCACTGTGTCACGAGAGTGTTGTGTTTCGGTACTAAATTCTGGAAATTAAGCCTCAGAAGATCGTGATTAAAGCTTCAACATATCTTTAATACCCGTGTGGGGAACCAACATGCACAGCTAGCTATATACGAACCACAAAACACGAACTAAACAAAAGGATTTCATCGCACGAATCCAACCTTAAATACAAAGACAAAATCAACTGACTTGTTCAACACCAGCTGGTGCTTGTCTCCTTCAAAGGGAGATTGATGAAGTTTGTAGCTGGTCATTTAAGTGGCAATTGCCCATCGCAAATTCAAAATGTATGTCATTCCACACTGGAAGCAGTGTGGAACCAGTGTCACTCTTACAGTATGGACCACACCGTGTTGTCAAATTTTTCCTCAGTGAGAAGGTTAGATGTCTGGTTTTGTTCCACCCTTAAACAAACGATGCATTATAACCACATTGTAAACAGTGCTCTAAATCGCCTTTATATCGTTAGACGTGTTTTTGCATAGGGTGAAACGTATATTCTGCTCTGGACTTTTAAAGTTTATGTCAGGCCATTGCTTGAGTATGCTTGCCAAGTTTGGGCTCCCAATCTTTTAAAGGATATTGATCATCTTGAATCGGTCCAGCGCTGTTTCACCAGGTCCTTGAAGGGCTTCAAAAATCTACCCGCCAACACTGTCTCAAACTCGACTCCCTTGAACTACGTCGTCTAAAGGCGGATCTTATTCTTACCTTTAAAATTGTAAGGGGATTTCTACCTTTAGAAATTCCTCTATTCGAGTTATCAATGATGAAACACACTCGAGGCCATATGTATAAACTTGTGAAACCGCCAGCCATGTTGAAGGTCCGCAGATCCTTTTTTGCAGTTAGGGTTGTCACACCATGGAACTCTCTTCCTGCGGATGTGGTTTCGGTGGCTAGTGTGAATGCTTTCCGTCATCGTCTGGGGGGAGCTGATCTGAAACGTTTCCTAAAAAGACCCGAGTTTTGTTTTATCTGACGTTTTATGTTTTAAAATGTACGGATCGATGTAAGTGGCTCTCAGCCCTGCCGCTTCCTTTACACCCTAACTGGTGTTAAAACCACATATTATTATTATTATTATTATTACAAAGACAGGGCACACCCCAGATCTTAAAAATACTCAAGTGATTTTTCAAGAAAATAATTTTCATGCATGTTTTAACTTAGAAACCCTTTGCATCCAACACAATGACCACCAGTCCACAATCATTTGATGCCTAATAATAAACAGTCTTCGGAATATGTACCAATCCTTCATAAATTTGGAATCCCAAATTCTTCCCACCATGGCCATCCTACATAAATAGCCACCGACTCCACTCCACGAATCGCTTCTTCCCTGCTTCGTTAGGGAGAGATCATCCCAGACTCAGGTTTTGCGCTGACTGGGCTTCACTTTCTTATCTTTTTAACTTTTCAACTTTGACTGCTCTGGCTTGCTTTTCTTTAAAATGGGAAACCATTTCATTGTATCTTGCGACTCGTAGCTCATGCAATAAAATATTTTTTGCCTGACAACGGGATGAAATATCCCGAAACGTCGCATTTTACTGTATAAATGTGCTCTTGCTGGCTTTTTAAAACGTTGACTCTTGTATCTCTGTTATCTTTTAGTGATTTTATTTTTTTAATTCTTTCAACGTATCTTAACTGCAACTACGCGAATAAATTATTGCGTTGTGTTCCAACTTATACTGTCTTGTCGTTTATCGCTGTCACGTCAATGAGAGTCGATACGATCGCGAATCGTTTTGGTGACGATTGGTGGATAAAATTGCTTCCAATTCGTGACATGTGGAAACAACCCGGGACACCTTTACTTAATCTGTTCCAAATGATTATTTTTCGAAAGCACCCTTGGTTTTGTGTTTAGGGCTCTTAACGGCGGACAAAAAAATGCAATAGTTACGATAATTACACCAGTCCCAGTAAATGGTAAACTCCCAATTACTTCGAAACAAAGCATAATTAACGGTGTATGCAGCGTAGTTTAAATGGGCGAAAAAACATCGAGGATATGTACAAGGTAATCCATCCAGTCATCGACAATGCAGCGGCCTCGCGATCATTAATTATTTTGCACGGATAATTGTAGGTCCATCTAAAACCTGCATCTCATTAACGTTTGGAAAGAAAAATTCGTGAAGGAAGTCCCGGCCTATGACGTCACTTAATCAGCTGCAACGTCCAGAAACAATTTGAAAAGAAAAACCCACTGACCTTTCGTCTTATAACTCAAGTCCACGGAATCCAAGCGCCTCAATTAATCTTATAATTGCAAAAACACATTTCAATATCATGAGCCGCGAATAAAACATTAAGCGTCAGATTACAGGTTTATTATTTTATTTTTAATCACTTTCAGTGCGGGTCACTTTAAACTCCTGCTATTCAGAGCCAATTATGCCGAACAAAAAAAAAAAAAAAATTAAAGTGAGATGGCTGAGAGCATTGAGAACAGTAAATTAAACGTAATTACTAATTGATAACGACAGTTGCTACGCACAAAATAACGGCGTCGTTACCACTATTGTTTTTTTTTTTTGTTTTTTTACTCATTTTTAATTGTAAAAAGGGTATGAATCAAATCAGCAACCTTTCCTTAACTTCAACCTCATCTTTTTTAAGCCTTACATAGGTACGTGCAAATCACGGTAAATAATATAAAGATTAACCGGATAAGCCATCAGCGAAAATCATAACTGGAAATGACGTAGGACTGTAAGCCGCTTTTGTGCACTTACGTTTCATTCAAGTGACGTGACCCGGATTCGAACTGGGGAAACCAGTCCATCACCAGACCACTACCGAACCGGACCACTACCGAGCGGCCTTTACTGATGTGGCTACTTGTTCACTAGCATAAAGACAACTCGTTGAACTCATTATTAAAGGTCACAGCCGTGACCAAGCCTCCATTCGACCGAATGTGCTTGGTCATCAGCAATGAAGAGGGACAGTACAAAGCACTATACACTCAAAAAAAAGGGGACGGGGGGGTGGGATTTTTATTTTAAAAAAAAATTTATTTACAAAAACATTTCCAAGGCCACTAGGAAAGCACAGAAAGAGCTTGTGTGTATAGTGTCCATGGCCTATCTTGAGTTCACCCCAGAACGAATACAGATAATCGATTGTATGTTTTCGATAGCAGAGCACCTTGTTGATATCCTAGATGGTTACAAAAACAATGGCGGCCGTCGATTAAAGCCGCTCCCTCCAGGAAGACATAGCCGCTCATAAAATACCTGCAGGACTCAAGTTACGCTGCGCGCACAAAAGTTGGCATGTTTTAACACAGAGTATTCTTACATAAACACTTAACACAAAAAAATAATACATGATTCTTACAAAAATTCAGTAAGTTTTGGATGAAAAATAAATCATTAGTTGTACAGAAAATACAATTGTTTTTTTAAGCATAGTTGTTTTCAAGACGCCATTGGATTGTCATTTTTTTTTATTTGTCCAATCTTTTTAATTTCCCAAAATTCTTTTGGTATTTTATTTGCCAAGAGTGTTATGTAAAATTTTTCTAACTTTTCCCCATATTTGTTTCTTGTGAGCTATGGAAGAATGTGTATTTATTTAGTTTGATAATTTTTATTTTCATGTTTAGCCATACGTTTATCCTTAATTTTAAAGAAGTTATTTTTAACTATCGTAAAACCCTTAGTTGACCTACACTTAAAATTGTTAACTTACGGAAAATGTCTTTTGTCTTATGCACAAATCTGTTAGCAAATAGAATTTTTGCTGCTTTGTTTTGCTTTTTCTGTAATCGTTCAATAACTGTTTTTGTTGGCAAAGCCACATACTTCAATTGCGTACCTCAGTTGTGACTGAAACCAAGCAACCAAAAATTAGTAGTTTATTTTTCTCAATAAGTATGTTTTTTAGACAGTCAAGTTTTGGAAGGAGTGCCCGGAATTTTTAAACTAGTATCGACATGTTCTGTAAAATTCCAGTTTTTGTCGATAGTTAGGCCTAAATATTTAACGTGTTTGACAAACTCAATACTTTTTGCAGTTTTTACCACATTTTATATTATCGCAATTGTGCAAAACTATGTTCACTTCTTCGTCTACCATATCTTCAGTTTTGAATATGATTCCTTTAGTTCATGCTTCACTAATGTACAGTTCATTTCTAATGCACCAGTCTTGAATATAATTTAGTCCTTCTTTTAAGTTTGTAACCAACCTGTTATATGCGAGTCTTGAATTTTCAAGTATAGGCAGTCGTCTGCAAAAAAAGTTTATATTTAATTTATTGTTCTGATTTAAATCATTTACATAAATTAAAAATAAAACTGAGCCTTGGGGTATACTCCATAATTTATGGGTATCAATTCACTAATACCATTCTCAATTTTTCTGCAACTGGTTCTGTTTGATAAATAGCTGTCCAAGATGTCAAACATTTGCCCATGTATACCGCATTTTTTTTATTTGATTGAGGCTTCATGGCGTGTCGACAACGAGGTCATTAGCCCCAAAAAACAAGCGGCTACAGCGACTGCCTAGTCGCACCGGTCTTCTGTACAGTTTCTCCACTTCCAATGTTGAGGCGCACACCTCTATCATGCACTACAACTGCTGTTATTATTTAATTTAGTTACGTCGAAGCAGTCTATTAAACAATGGACGTTGTAAACAATGAACGTTGTAAACAATGGTCGTCAATATCTGGTACTGTTGCGAAGTTGAAAAAAGTGACGGACGGACGGACGGACAAAGTCGTTGCAATAGTCTTCTCGCCGGTTACGGCGGACAGAAGACTAAAACCCGGACAGGAGGACAGACTTATCAACCAATTGACGCGCTACGTTTCGTGGAAGATGAAAACGTCGACGAACGCCAACAAGATGGCGACAATCAACAAGCAAGTGACAGACTGTAAGTAGCCGTCGATACCAATGACATTCAGGAGGGGTAATTCCCCCTCCCCCCCACCTCAATTTTCTGCTTCGTTGAGTCTTTTCAGTCACTGTCCAGGAATATCACTCGGCGTGTCGCCGTGGTCGCCAGGAAGAAGTGGCATTACACCGTTGGCGTATTGGTTACACCAACCTGATGGAAGCAATGAGTAAGGTTGGTGTGCCCAATACGCAAACGGGCTAATGCCACCTCTAACCGGCGACTACGGCGACACACCGAGTGCCATTCCTGCACAGTGACTCAAAAGGCTCAACGAAGCAGAAATAAATGGATACGAGCCTTTACCTTTACGTAATTCACTGGAATTTGTATTTCTCTTTTGCTGAGTCCTATGAGTGTGTGTTGCGTTCAACTCCCTCTCCATCGCCTATGACCGAGCACATTCGGCCTAATGGAGTCCCGGTTACGGTTGTGACCTCTATAACGGGTTCAGTGAGCCATCTTTATGCTCGTGAACAAGTGGACGTATCGGTAACGGCGATATGTCAGCGATCTGGTTTTCCCCAGTTCGAGTCCGGG
Organism: Lithobius niger; assembly: GCA_023313725.1. Classification (NCBI taxonomy): domain Eukaryota; kingdom Metazoa; phylum Arthropoda; class Chilopoda; order Lithobiomorpha; family Lithobiidae; genus Lithobius; species Lithobius niger. Next base: position 38,314 of record JAHWFP010132262.1, on the reverse strand, counting down.
TCACGTCACTACCTGTGCTATCACTGCTCACTGTACTATCTTATTTCTAGTGTGTGATTTTTCGCTGATGGTATACATCCAGTATGGGAATGGGATTAGGAAGGAGGAGCTGAATATTATTTTGTCTAAGTGCAGGGGGGCATTCACTTTTCTGCAGCCAGTTTGGTGAGGATGGGGGGGGGGGGAGTGGTCTTCATTTTTTGTTATTGTGTAAAAAAATTGTTCAACAATCCATGGTTTACCTTACGCGTCTGCTTGTTGTAACTTTCACTTTGTATCCCACCTCTTGTCGCAAGGTCGTCAGGGAGAGAAGGTGCGGTTTCCGTTTCCTGGTTCCGGGTCAGTTGAGGTAGCACCGCCAAAGTCTTAGTTTTCCAAAACATCGCAAATTTAAGAGGCATCAACTACTCTGCACGCGCAAGAACTGACGTGGAGCCGGGAGGGAATACACGCAATTTCTACGTCAGGCGGCCTTGGCATGAGAAACGGCACTCCTCCTTCGCTTCATGGTCGTTTAAACGCTAATTAGCTTTGAAACTAACTCGTGTTTGTAGCTACTAAGTGTTCCATAAGTGATACTTTTCACACATGTTTTATTAAGTAAAAACCTACAGAGCGTAATTTTTAACGTGCGTTTTCCGAAAAAGTAAAAAAAAAAAAAAAAACACGTGTTCGACAAGCGGCCGTATTAGGTCACGATCCTGAACGAATAGTGAAACAAGGGTAGAATCAAAGGACGTAGGACACATAGGCACAGGATAATTAAAGACCGGACGCATAGGCACCTCAATAATTTAGGCACTGGATAAATCGGCACCGGACAAATACACAACAAGTTTCTTTTTATTTATTTTTAAAAATTGGGATGGATTGACCTCAAATTCTGTATCGTTTGTTTTAAATCTGGGACACTTATTCGTGTGGGACCATTGGGGCAGAGGGGAGGGGGGGGGGGTTTCATTTTTCCCGATAATTTTTGTGGGAAATTAATGTTCCTAATTACGCTGCCTCGCTCTCGCTCCCGCACTCGCTGCGACTAAATCATAATACATAACATTAGAGACGCTAGTGTATGTGGAGAACCAACAAATCTTTAGCAGTTTTGAAGCTACGAACATTTTATGGCAAACTCTTTCTCTCCCCTACCCCCACTTTTTGACGGCAACCCATCCCAATTAAAAGAAAATTAAGGAAAAATTTGGTGCCTATGTGTCCGGTGTATGGTAAATTTTGAAAAATATGTCCTAGTGCCTTTTTGTTGGAGTGCCTATTTGTTCAATGCCTATTGTGCGCGCAGCGTATCTTGAGTCTTGCAGATATTTTATGAGCGGCTACATCTTCCTGGAGGGAGCGGCTTTCATCGACGGCCGCCATTGTTTTTTGTAACCATCTAAGATATCAACAAGGTGCTCTGCTATCGAAAACATACAATCGATTATGTGTTTTCGTTCTGGGGCGAACTCAAGATAGGCCGCGGACACTATAAATTTGGGTGCAATGCATCCGGTGCCTATGTGTCCGCGTACCAGAATCAAATGGAAGAATTACTTTGGAGACTTACTTATGACTTCTCTATACCCTCTTGGTGTTACAATTGACATCATATCGCATCAAACTAGGTCAAACGACCATAAGATAATGTTTAATTTTGTTAATGGGAATTTTGAAAAATGGGCAGGAGTTTTATTAGTAAATATCTCCATCCCTCCCTACGCCACAAGGGGGGGGGGGAAGGGATGGGGGCTCCACTTCTTTTCGCACCGTTCCATTATTAAAGCCCAATAAAACTAGCTTTAAAACAAATACTGCAAAAAAGAAATGTGGCTATCCTTGTATGTAGCGAATAGTACTCGATCCCACGTGCATACCAGCGCAAATGCCTTCCTAGTAACTAATAATTAATATGCGAAAGTTTGATGAAAACCAAGAAAGACGGCAGGTAAAAGGATGAAAAAATAGGCACTCCTTTATTTGCCTTAGGTAGACGAACTGAAGGTTAGACCTATAGGAAGTCTGTGTAGCTCACACGACACACAAACAAAAAATTAATTTAGCCTGCAGATGACATTTTCCGTTAGAGCTTACGGTAATTTAAACTCGTTAGAAATTGTAAGTCTCATATAATATGAGGTTTCCATTCTTTCAGTCGAACGACTTCCGCATAACATTGCGGCGGTGACACACCAAAAAAAAATGTCAAACAGAACACTGTGTACAGTATTATGAGAAATGCTACTTTAGAATGGAGAACACATCACAAGTTACCATTATCGGTATCAAAACCTATCATTAGCATGGTACGTCATAAAATTAAAAAAATAATAACTAGTTGTAGTTAATCGTCACTTTTCCTTCGACGACTCCAGTTTACCATCTTTCCTGTCCAGATTTTGACCTTTTCTGTCGGTTTGCAATCAATATGTTTTTGTCGTTTACCAATACCTGATCATTAAACCCAAGGCCTAACAAGGCCTAACCCAAGGCGTATTAAAGTACGGGACCTATCCTCAACCGTTTAGCTAGTAACGGACTACGGAGGCAGGCGTCGCTTGGGGGCTCCGAGTGGCTGTCCGGAGTACCCGCTTGGTGGGGGGGAGGGCAGGGAGGAAGCAAAATTAATTTAAAAGTAGTAATCGGAAGGAAATGATAGCATCGTGATTGTGGAGAGGGGAGGGGGGAGCAAAAGTATAGATGAGGTTAAAAAGCCTGCCAAATAGGTAAGACAGACATTTTCATCCAGCTATGATACAAGACAGGTAAAATAAATTATATAATAATCCCTGCGATTACTATTTTTGTATTCAAAACATGACGAATATTTAAATTAAAAAAAAAATTAATATTAGTCATGTCTTGAATGTAAAAATAGTAATCGCAGGGATACAATCAAGATCCCAACACTTTAGGCAGTAAACAATAATCTCGTTGAGAATATTGGTGAAAAGGCCAACGTACTAAATGAAGAATACTCAAAAAACTTTATTACAGATAATAACGTAATCAATGCAAACAACCCTTTTTCTTTCGACCCAGAATGCAAGTCGCCTACATTTACAGCGGATATAATTCTTCAAAATTTGACATCCTTGAATTACAGCCAGGCCATTGGTCCAGATGGTTTCTCCTCTTTCTTCTTCAAAGAAATTAAGCATGAGACTTTCATTCCCCTGTTCTGGATTGGCGATCTTTCTTTGTAGTCGGAAGAACTCCCAAAGGCATGGAAAATAGGCAAAATCACCGCTATTTTCAGAAAGGATGAAACTACAATTCCCTCAAATTATCGTCGTATAGTGTTAACATGTGTTCTTTGTAAGGTGGTTGAAAGGCCATTAAATAAATCACGATGGCTCATTTAAATAATTACTACAAGTAACTGAATGAGTCTGACTAAACTTTAATGACGGATCCTAGTAGACACCAAAACAAGAAAAAATGCCATAGTCTAGAGTGCATCTTTTCCGAGTAACAGCCCTCTTCAGTAAACCTTTCTTCCATCTTTTCTACAAAGTAGAGCTTGTGGCCCCAAAATGACCATGAACCCGGTAGGTATAGGCCTACTTCGTGGCTACCCAGCAACAACAGCACGTACAGTTGTGGTTCTTTTGGTCTGTTGTAAAAAAAAACAAAAAAACATTAAACTAAATAGGACACATTTGCGTACTTCAGAGATCTTCATCCAGATACGTTTTAGCTTTCCTGCTTCAAAAGGAGAAAACACAAACCTAAAAATTCCTCACTTCTGAAATGAAGACGATGCCTAATTGGTATTGGTGCTCTGTATAGCGACATAATGTTTGTTTCAATAAATAGTCCAAAGAGGCTATGCTCCCCCTCATCCTTGTCCCCCTTCCCCATATACTGTCCCATCGACAAAGCTGTGAGACCTCAAACTAACATGAATTGAGGAATTTCTGAACTAACATGTAGTACAGAAATTGCAAGAATGATGTCCAAAATTGCATTGTTTTGGAAAACTTAGGTGGAAGTTATGAAAAATTTTCAACTTTTTATCCCGAACTTTGGGGGGCTGTAGCTAAAAACGGGTTCATATCCGGACCCATGTTTATAGGACTTTTTTGTCTTAAAGACCACACCCTCAAAGTTTGTACAGACCATACACTTAAACTTAGTAAATTTGGTTTTACAAATAACTTGTTGAGTTGGCTTACTGACGTCATCACGGGTAGAACCCAGTGGATTGAGCTTGATGATATGATGTCTGATCCGGTGACGGTCATTATGTGGTGTTCCCGCAAGGATCAGTTTTGGGTCCTCTGTTATTTATTATTTTCGTACACGATCTCGGTTCGCTTAATAGTGACATTACCTTGCAGAAATTTGCAGATGTCTTCAAACAGTTCGGCCAGGTTGTGGATTCAGTCAGCCATATGACACTCCAAAATGACCTGCAACCTCCACACGTGGTTCCTGAACTGGCAGCTCCCACTGGCTCCCACTGAAAAAGCCGATAGGGAAAATAAACCACGAAAGAAATCTGGTGGAAATTTTACTAAAATCGCCTACTACTTTTAAATAATTGTGTGCGTAACAATGGACAATGGCCTTAGCTGGAAATACTGTCAGCACATCTGGCATGCCAGTAAGCAAGACATCGCAGTTGTTCTGACCAAGACCAGGAATTACATAACGGCAAGCGCTCTTGCAAAAATTTATTTCCTCTTTTTATATACACCCTATCTATTTTTCTTTTTTTTGGGAGGGGGGGGGAGTCGTATGGGATGGGGGGAGGGGGGACAACACACTCCGAAAAAAATACCAAAGTTGATGCAGGGAAATATCGAATAACTCTCAAAAAAGTTTAAGGAATTTTGAGCAAACTTGTATTTTACCGAATTTTCTTTTAATTATGGCATAGTCGATCAAATTCAATGCTCCACCCACTCCTTCCCCAGTTACAAAATTTGTATAAAATTTGTGATTCCCGACGCCCCTCCTCCCCCCCTCCTTCTACTTCAATTTTGGTGAAAACTTCGTGATTTCACGATTTTTCTCTTACTGAGGACGAAACTGGGACGAATTTTTCTCCCACCACTTCCCCTATAAAAGAATTTGGGAGAAAATTTGTGACTTCCGAGTTTTCCTTTAAATGATTCCAAAGGTAATTTAAGGTAACCTTGGTCGAGCAGCAGTCAGCTAATGAATGATGAAGGTCCACGTAACTAAGTTTAGGCAATATTTTTTGGTGATTTTACACCAGATTTGTTTTGCTATTATTTCCCCATCGGCTTTTTTTGCCATCGGCTTTTTTTCTTGAGCTTTTTTTCCGGGTTTTTTTTTTCTAGGGTTTCTTTTCCATCGGTTTTTTTTAATCACCTTTTTTCAGCGAGACGTTTTTCCGCATTTTTTTTTCGGTCAGCTTTTTTTCCAGCCTTTTTTTTTTCCCAGGTTTTTTTTTATCCCGAGGCTTTGTTATCTTTGCACCGTGATGATCAGACCAGCCGGTAAGAAATGTTCACGAACAAAAGGCAGATTTACACCACCAAGACTATGAGTTTCTTCCGACAGTTTTCCATTTTCTCGAAGTGGAACAGGGTCGACAAATCTGCGAGCGGAATACAAAACCGGACGGACAAAACCCTTGCTGCACAGTATGGAGAACAAGAAAAGATGGCAAAACGTCATTAAGACTTAATGTGCCTGTTACGAAAGGCATAGCGGACCGCAACGCAACATTACGTGCCGAAGGAAGTGTCTATAGACTTTTAAAATATTACACACCCCAATGACAGCTAGAAGCTATAGCCCCATCATTGGAATTCGGACGTTTTAAACAACATCGGGCCTCCTTCTTTTCCTCGAATTATCTCTGAAGAGCCGTTATAGTGCCCGCGGCCTATCTTGAGTTCTCCACAGAACGAACACAGATAATCTATTGTACGTTTTCAGTAGCAGAGTGCCTTGTTGATATCCAAGATGGTTACAAAAACAGTAGCGGCCATCGATTAAAGCCACCCCCTCCAGGAAGACGTAGCCGTTCACAAAATACTTGCAGGACTCAAGATACGCCGCTCGTGACGTCACACTTTCTGAAGTTGATGTGTGTAGTCAGGGCCGGATTAAGGAGGTTGCATTGGGTGCTTGTATAGCACCGGGCCGCAGGCCGAGAAAGGGCCTCAAGGATGCCTCACGGTCGCGGGAAAAATAAAATTAGGTAAACTATTGTGTGCGCGGCGTATCTTCAGTCCTGCACGTATTTTGTGATCGGCTACGTCTTCTTGGAGGGGGCGGGAGGCTTTAATCGATGGCCGCCATTGTTTTGTAACTACTTTGGATATCAACAAGGCACTCTGCGACCAAAAACGTACAATCGATTATTTGTGTTCATTCATTCTGGGGCGAACTCAAGATGAGCCGCGGACGCTATAGTTTATTTTTAAAAACGTACCTTCAACTTAAAAGTTGTTAATATCGATGTATTATGCTCCTTTTAGCGGGACTGGGGTGAGGGGGGGGGCACAATAAATCTTAGGCACCAGGCCTCTACGAGGCTTAATCCGGTCCTGTGTGCAGTAAAGTTTCTGAGCGAGCTCTGACCATCTACAGGGCTCCAACCAACTTGGGATACCTGGGCAACCTCGGGGAATTTGAACTACATTTGAAACTTAGGGAAAACTTAGGGAATTTTTCGACTTTTCACAAAAAGAGCCTGGAAAACTCGGGGGAAAACAAAGCCACACTTTTAGGTCTAGTCCTAAGTGCATTAAACACACTTTGTTAAGACATTATGATAAAATAAGTTCTATCCTTCTATTTCTGTGTTGACACCGAAAAGTTCATTAAATCGGGCTACTCTTATCTACTAAGTGAGCCCTAAATACAGTTAAAACTTATAAAATGTGTGGAAAAATTGTCTTTCTAAAATTTCTGTAAATACTATAGCCTGGAATTGAGTCAACTACTCAGGAAAACCTGGAAAACTTTGTGAAATTATTTCAGTATTTTGGTGGGAACCGTGAGTAGCTTATCTCAAGCAAAATAATTAGTTTTTAAATATTATCTGAAAAAAAATAATCAGAAAGTTAAAACTAAACGTTCTGTTAGTCCACCACGCCATTAACATATGCCCATAAGTTGTTCTGTAGTTTGCTTCAGTTCAACAAGACCAGTTCAACAAGACGTAATTTTAATACGTTTTAAAGTAAAACAATAATAATAAAAAAATTAAACCCTGTTTGATGTCTTCGGACCAAAAGGTTCTGACCTTTTCCATCAAAGTCAAGTCTAAATTTTTTCTTGCGTGTTCTCTTACAAACTGACGTTTATCAAGCGGTTCAGCTTCATAATTAGTTGAAGAGACAACTTAATGGAGCTCAGAGTGCAAGGCCGTAACAGACCCAACAGCCCGAACGTCTAACTATTAACTTCTTACGACGGTTAAGGTCATTATTCATTACTTGAGTTGGACATGGAGAAATTAAAATATGGCCTCCCTATTTTCATCGATTTTTCCCCTTTCCAAAGGCGCTGAAAAAAAAAATTGCCCTCTCTCGCACAACTCAAAGGTCTTAAAGTAATCCCCTTCCCCGCCGACACACACAAAAAAAGTAAACATTTTTCACTTTCTATCGTTTCCATGCGTAATAATTGTACTTGTAGTGAGGCTATCTGTACAGGAATGCTTATAGCAAAATTAAGTGTAGCATTCCACATCGCCTAGGTCCCAGATACGCAGAAAACGTTCCACGTTTTTGAGAAAAGATAAAGGTTGATTTGAAATATGTTCTTGGAATACTCATAAGCGTTTTTTTAACATCCTCTTTGTACTGAGAAACACAGCGGTGTGATAACTTTTTATTTGAGTGATAATTAGAACGCATAAAACTAAAAAAAAAAAAAAGAGTGCACAAGAATATTAGCGCTGTATCATCAATACACCTTTATTTGAATGAAAGTACAGTTCGTAAAAAAAAACTCCACTGTGAGATATCATCAACAATAATAAAACCCAGACAACCATTACCATCTAGCCAAATATTTATTACATATGCGTATTGTTTTTGCATCTTGCGTATATGTATTGCCCGGCTGGATTACACTGGTTGCACATGCAGAGTTTAGTTTGAATATATTCCGGCAATGAGTTTCCGGCAGTTCAAACTGGTGGAGATGTATTATGTTTACCGTTCTCGCGCCTCGGCCTTCGTCCCTTGCCCCCCCCCCCGTCCCCCCAATTCGTATTGAGCATTGCCCGAGATGCGCTCGCTGTACATTTTATTCTGGTAATTTGCTTCTGCACTCGTAATACGTGCGCTCTTACCAAGGAATCTCGACGAGCTTCTGCAATGGACAATGGTTATTATTGTCCATGTGCTAACACAGTTAACGCAACACGAGAATCGCCCGAGTATGAAGGCTCATCTTAGATAGTGTACTTCTGTAACTGCGGCACAGTTGACAGAAAAATTATAACTTTAAACCTTGTAAGCAAAGAAAAAAATAAAATGGGGTCCAACACAGGCGTCAGAATTAAAAAAAAAAAATCCGGAGTTAACGTAACTCCGTGTCGATACAATTCCGGCGCTCCTTTGTTTATACCTTGTAAAAACTTAAGTGATAAGGAAGAACAGGAATCGGAATCTCCCATGATAAAAATGAAGGAATTTTTAGAAATTTTTGACTAAATTGATAGGGCCATTATTGAAGCCTGGAGAGTTGTATTTTGGAGTCTCCCACAGTTACCCGCACTGATGACTGCCTCCACTAAATTTGTGGCAGAAATATGTGGATACTTGAACAAAGTGACATCACCTAGAATTGTAGTTTTCCCTTTAGTTAAATCCGTGCGTTTGTTTTTTCTTTCCTTCTATGGAAAACTCCATGATTTCGTTACCCCGTAAGGCTCGAAAAATCTGTGTTAGCGGTATCTTGGTGGTGGTAGCAAAATTTCGTCTTTTCCCCGACCGACCTTACCGACAAAATGGAATATATGATTGAGCGGAAAAGCGCTTGTGAGCGCGTGTGTGGAATTGGTCACAATTTTGTAAAAAAGATCAATTTTTTAATCATTCTTTAATGAGTTTAGAATTTTTTTTTAGCTTTAAGGTACATGAAGCAAAATAATATTCGCACAGATGAACTAGCTCAACTCTTACTTATCACGTTTGTTTTATATTTTTTACACGTTCTTAGAAGCAGAATGAATGGTATGTGGAAAATAAAAGTACTTTCCCTCACTCACACAATAGCAAATACGACGTGGCCGCAACTAACTCCCCTCCCCTAGGAAAACGTTTTTCCTACAGTCCAGACGTGAACTCTGTACAGCCAGTTTCCACGGGTGCCCGCATGTACCATGAACCCTGTCGAAGAACGGAATGTCCACTTGAATGAGGCCGTGCAACATTTTATAGGTTAAGATAAGATCATACCTCACTCTTCTTACTTCGAGGAGCTCCAGACCAGTCCTCTCTAGTTGATCAAGATGATTTAGGGAGCGAAAACCTGGAAGTCCTTGGTGAATTTGCATTGAACGGACTCAATGCGATCAATATCGCTTAGTAGGTAAGGTGTGACCACACAGGTGAGGCATGTTCCAAGAGAGGACGCACAAAAACCTTGAATGCCCACACCTTGGTACGGATGTCACCTGAAGTGAAGCATCTGTTCACAACTGCAAGGCGACGGAAAGCGAGAGCACTCGTTTTTCTGCAATGGAGGGATGATTTAAGATTCGTAGTAAACCAGATGCCTAGGTCTTTCACCTCGCCGACTTTTGGCAGAAAACGTTATCCAGGCTATATTGAACATCAAGGTCACGTGTGCCAGTAAAAGAGGAGTGGCATATCTAAATGGCCAGAGGAAGTTGCCAAAGCTCAGACCAGGCCTCTACCACCCCAATTTCCTCTGAAAGTCCTAGTGAGGCGTGATTTTCCACATTAGTGCTGCCAATTTTTAGGTCGTCATCAAACTTATAAACATAGGTGTTTAAATTTTCAACCGCAGATCGTTAAGATAAATGATGAAAAGGAGAGGACCGAGTACCGACCCCTGCGGGACCCCGCAAGGTACTACTCTGCTTTCGGATGGAAAGCCCTCAGCAAAGATCCGCTGGGAACGATCTTTCAGAAAAGCAGCTAACCAGATTGCAAGTTCACCAGCAATACCACACCCCCAGACCTTGTATAAAAGCTTTCGGTGTATCACAGACTCAAAAGCCTTTTTAAAATCAAAGTAGATAGTCTCGCAGTGGCTACCAATGTCTTGGACCTGAGTCCAGTGATCGAGAACAGATAGAAGCTGGCGGGTAGAGGATCTTCCTGGGAGGATGCCAAACTGGTCACGATTTAGGACGGAATGTCTTTCGATGAAACCGAGGATAGAGTCCCGTAAATTTTTTCCCATCACTCTGCATGCCACACAAGTCAAAGAGATTGGGCGATATGGTATCGGATGGTGAGCCTTTCTTATAAACCGGCACCACATTTGCAACGCTTCAGACCGTTGGAAGTTTTCCTTGGACAAAAGACAAACAAAAGAGTTTCGAGAGTGGATAGCTCACTTCTCGAGCAATCTGTTTGAGTAGGTGAGCCGAAAGACCATCAGGTCCACGTGAAAAACTATCTTTTAACTTCTCGATTGCCCTTTGCACATTTGTTTGTGTGAAGGAGACAAAGGTACATTGGTCGCTGCAATTTACATTCTGTGAAACTGGTATCGACGTGCTCCCGTCATCAGTTACACAGTTTGCGGCAAAAATAGAAGTTAGACCTCTCTTCGTGGTATTATCCGTGATAAATGTATCACCATCCTCAAAGGGTGGAAGAAGTCTCGAAGATTTAGTTTTTGTACGGTGGAATTTAAATAGAGCTGCGTGGTTTCCACCACGGATAGCCTTTACCTCCTGGTCACTCCGCCAGTTTTAGAGTAAAGTTTGCGGATGTCATTGTTCCTTATCCGTGATTCTAGGTTAGGGTGAAGCTTAATATGCCTCCAGAGTTTAAGCTTTCGGCAGTTTAATTTCTTAATTGATCGGGGAAAATGTTGACCTTTTTTTCGTGGAGAAGTACCATGTTGGGTTTCCCGAGAATAGTTTATATGAGAAAGTAGGATTTTCAGGAAGCAGGTCCATGTTGGTTCAATATCGGAATGGACAAGGAATATTAAATCGTCCCATCTCAGGTCCCTAAGCGAAGCTTTAAGCTTGACCATGTTCAGTCTGCTCAAAGATCCAGAACCGTGGTCCCTTTTGCAAGTAGGATTTCCTTGTAGCCTAGTGTTTAGCCGGAAGGAGACCATCGAGTGATCACTGTTTCCGAAATGAGCGCCGACAAAGAGATCAAAAATCAGGTTTTCCTCGTGTGTAAAAATTAGTTCCAAGATGTTTTTCCCACGGGTTGGCTCGTCGACAAGTTGGACAAAGCCTAGGGGTTCGATAAGATCCAAAAAGAGTCGATGATGGGGATTGCTAGCACAGTTTTTTTTTCCAATCGACTGTAGATAGATTAAAGTCCCCCAAAATGAGGGTGGAATGCCCAAAATTTACCGAATCCATAATAAAACTGCAGAAGTTAATAATAGCCTGATCCACTCTACTATCCGGTAGATAACAGAGGATACAGGTAAGTTCATAATCCAGCAAAGAGAAGACAATAGCCTCACAATCTGAAAGACTCCACAACGACTACGAGAGGGAGCGCAACACGGTGCAGGATCAACAGCCCACCTCCCCTACTTCTCCGATCCCTTCTAACAACCCCATATTTGTGAAGGTCGGCGATCATCGAGTCTGTTATAGAATCATGGAGCCATGACTCCACAACCAGAATCAGGTCGTAAACACCACGTCCAACCAACTCAAGATAACATCCCAGGTTTGCAACCACACTTCGGGCGTTAAACACAACACATGTTAAATTAAATTTGTTTAAGGAATGACAATTTAAAACAGTGGGGATTTCCCCAATTAGCACGGAGGGTTTTCCTGATGCATGTGCAGTTTGTGAATTTCCTGTTGGAGACAACGTTTTCCTCTCTGGGAAAGGTGTATGTGGTCCCTTGCTAGCAGCGTGTTGTCTTTGAGAATGGATTCGTCGATTGACACAAAAGTTAGATTATTGTCTACACACATTTGCCTAAGCAACGAATTTGTATGAACTACGATCATGTCAGAATCATGGTTATGTTTACCGAACCGTGGGAAGAGCCCAACAATAGCGATACTGGCTTTTGGGCATGCAGTTCGTAGCGATACAGCAAAGTCTGCCAAGTGTGATACGATTCTGTTCGGGGAGTCTTTACCAACGTTGTTCGTTCCCGCACAAAAGATGAAGTTTTCGTCGCCCTCATAATGGCTAATAATCTCAGGAAGTTTAGCTTGGACGCCCTGGACAGTGAGACCTGGGTATGTCCATGTACGTGATCCTGAATGTCCACTACCACGAAGGTTTCTTACGTTTGAGTCCCCCACGATTGTTGAACGTTTGTCCCAGACTGTTTCTTGAATTTCATATTCCCCGGCACAAGGTTTTTCGTAGCTTGGGGAGCACTTTCAGGAATCTTATAAGGAAAGCTTTCGTGATGTACAGTTTGATTCTTGGCAGAGTTCGGCTGGTTGCACAGTCGTGCTACATGATTATGTTGTGTCCACATCCGGAGTAGGTTTTACAGCATCAATGTTCGTAGCATCCGCGTTCAGGTCGCATGTTGTATGTTTAGGTCTCTTTCCTCTACCCCTTTTGAGTGTAACATTCCTAAACCTGGTCGGAGATAAGTTGATTTCCGGTTTTCGATATTGTACTACTGCTGCATGTTTTCTGTCAATATGGTCTGAACTAATTTGTAGATCTCCAGTTTTGGAAATATTCAGTTTGAGCACTACGTCCACTGTGTTCGCTGATTTTTTAACTGCAGTAGTTTTGGTGATTTCAGTTTGCAGGGGATCAGTTTGTACCTCCACGCTTGTTCCAGATACACGTTTGCGGTTAGATGTTTTTTCCTCCTTACTAGCTTCGAGCCGTGAAAACAAGTTCAAGGATGTGATTTTGCAGCTTAAAAAAATCTGCGGACCAGACTTCAAAACTAGATTTAAAGATCGAAAACTTTTCTTCAAGTGCATTAACAATTGTGTGTGTTATGTTTTCAACCTTGAGATTAATTTCGGCTATATCAAGGTCCTTTACTACACTAAAGTCTTCCAACTTGTTTAGGAGCTGTGAAGAGATATTGTGTAAGAAAGGAAGATGGGCAGAGGCTGATGGGCTTTCCAGAATGTTCGGGGTGCTTTCCGTTTTGGCACAGTACTGCAGAGTCTAGTGAGTCCCTCGTATAAGAGGTGGTGATTGGAAAGTGTCAAAGTACGTAGTTTGGCGTCTGCAGGCAATTGGCTTTTCTTCGACTACTGTTGTCTCCGGAGAACACGTTATATCTGGGGTATTTAAAATAGACGTCATTTTCAACAAACGCACAAGGAACACGTGGATATGTTCAGTTTTCTTGTCAACTTTTGTTGTGTTTCCTTTTCTTCACAGGTACGCACAATGGATATTTGCTCGCTGCAAGTTTCTACTTTATCTGCATGATGGACGATGCATGTTTCACAAGTCAGCAACGAAATTTTCGTTGATACCATCCCTTTCTTGTCCAATCAATGCCCCTTCCCTCTCTTTCTTCATCACATTACCCAATTTTGATGACGTGTAAGTAGACTATTTCCATAATGCTTTTTTTTTTTGCAGAAAATGCAGAGTGTAACTGCCTAAGGAGCATTCCATAAATGATGTCATACATTTTTTTTTCCTTTTTCAATGCCGCCCTCCCCCCAAGCCCCACCCCGGTTATACTGTGTTAAAATTAATTCCTGTAGATCCTGCCATATAAAACGATGTCGCAAACGCCGACCTCTCCCTCCCCCCCCCCCACTAACGTCACCCACGAACAGGAAAAAATATGGAAAAACTGTTTATTCTCAGATATTTTTAAGATCATTTATTGGCGCTGGTTGTCAAAAAGGTAAAAGTTATTAGGAACATTTTTTTGGGGGGGGAGGAGAGGGCAATGTTATACTATAACAACTATATTAGTGTAAAAATATCGTTTTGTGAACAAAAATTGTGTGATTATCCCCTGTTGTCTAAAATATCAACTTCATGTTAGGCTTCAAAACGGAACTGTCAGAACGCTTATATTCAAGAAGCAACGTGATGTTCAACAACGACGTATTCTGCCAGCCCGCTATCTGTGCGTCTATAGCGCCTTTTTTAATTTTTGTAAAAACGGTGTTCATTTTTCTATTCGTCTTGTGACGTATTACTACTAGGAATGAATCCTGTTTTTATGTCGTACAGCCTAAAGTTGTTAAAGAAAGACTCCACAAATGTAGTTGCTGTCTGGGTAGTAAATTTTTTAATTCATTACCAACCAAAATTAAACTTATAACTGGGCTAAAATATTTCAAGAAACATTTAAGTGTATTAGATTAAAACCTTATGAGCTTAGCAAATGCTGTTGAGCATTACGAGGTAATACTGACAACTTTTCTCTTTTGGTAACATTGTTTTCTAGTACTTGTCCATTTTTCCCCCTTTGTTTTGCATTTTAATTTGTTCTGAATCGTGCTTTGTTTGATTTTGGAAACCCCGTTTTCCACTTTAATTACGTTTTTAGTCGTATTTTATAAGAAAATGCTTTTTTTTTATTATGTACGACCCTTACCCTCACGCTAGCACCTGCTCTTGTGTGACGTTCGTATTCTGTCAATTATTTAGTTGTAAACTGTGCCGAAATAAACTCAACTCACGTACCCCCCCCCCCCCCGACTTCTCCTGTGTGACATCATGTATGTATGGCTCCATCTAAGTCACTAATCTTATACATTTTCTGTATTTTCAGCTATATAGGACTTCATTTTTCCTACGATCTCCACCCGGTCTTCCCCCGCTCGGAAATTAAACTTCCCGATCAGAATTCGATAGCTAAATCTCTTTTGTCATTCGCTACGTGTAACCGATCATTAAACTATCATTTATTGTTAACCGAATCAGGCTGACGAAAAGATAACGATAATCGACGCATCGCATCAAATGGTGCGTGAGATCGGCGTGTTTAATTATTAATTCCAAACCCCCCCCCCCCCCCGACGTGTTGTTTACAAGCAACAACAAAAAAGAAAGAAACTTTTCCCAATGACACGTCACCAAATGCTTAAAACGTGCTTATCATCTCCTTATTTATTTGCTACTAATTATCGAATATTATTTAAAGACTAAATAAAAAAAAAAAATTGACATTTGGCATGTAATAATTTACGCGTTTCCATAAATAATGTCAAAGGAGGAATTTCTCGAGGCCATGTTTTAATCACCACTATTTAAACAATTATTACTGCAGATCAGAAATTATCAAATTGGTCGTTTAAAAAGCCGGTGGCGTTTCTCTTTAGATTCTTTAGATCGGAGACGACGCCGACCAATTGAAAGGTCGTTTTAAAAGAAACTAAACAAAAAAATTACAAAATGAACCAAAACCGTTAGTTATACTAGCAATGACAGCGTGCAATTACAAGTTCAAATTTCGTTGTCAGCTAGTAAATAACCCAAATTTCAACTACGTGCTTAGTGAAAAGCGTTCGTTGTGGCAGCGGCCTGTGTGTGTTGCCTGAAGCGGAATATTTGTTCATATAACAGGAACTTGAATTGTTAAAATTTAAATTTGAATTCTATAATTAAAAGCTAGAACAAGCCCGTCCTCCGAACGGGTGCAATAAACATGTGGTTTTTTCTATCATGTCCATGCTTCATTAAAAGTAAGTTCTTTTATTACAGTACTGGCTAACAAACGCTGATTTTCGTTCGCTTTCGCTCACTCAATCAGCGCATCTCCCTTACTAATGTAGAATCTTATTTTCCCTTGCCTTCATGCCGGCAGTGACAGTGTAGTTAGTGTCACTGAATTTCTATACCAGGCACTGTGAACAGCTGCTTATTTCCAGTTTAGCGTCATCTGGCTTCGTTCGAGGAGTTTACTGATTACTGTTCACATACTAAGTGACTCATACATATCTCATGTCCCTAAAAACGTGTTTTAAATATCTACGTATTTTGCGGCTGGTGGTTGCTGTTTTCATTGTTGCCTAATAACAATGTTTAAAATAATGAAACTGATCATTCAGGGCCATGTAATACTACAGTGTCCGCGGCCTGTCGTGAGTCCTGCAGATATTTATGAGCGGCTACGTCTTCCTGGAAGGGTCGGCTTTAGTCGACGGGCGCCATTGTTTTGTAACCATCTTGGATATCAACAAGGCACTCTGCTACCACTACTTATCTTTATTTGTTAAAATAATCTTACTAAAATATACTGCCGTTCCTGCTAGAAGTGAAAGATATAGACACACCTGTAAAAATCAGTACTGCAACAATTTTGGTGATTTTAGCCTTAATAAGCCAGCAACACACGAGAAATAAACAATAACCAAAATGTACATTGGATTTGGGCAATTTGGGGTTGGGTAAGGGTTAAATCTTAACACACGTTTGTTGGAGTAGAAGATTGTGGTGTTACGGAAGTTGAGAAATGGTTCTGAATGGATAGAAGATCGTGAGTCGCGAGAGAAAATTGCAACTTACAAATAAAACGCAGAATTTCCTCAGTTTTTCCCTTTTTCCCCTGTTTAATATTTTTTTCTCCCTTTAAAGAGCCTTTTCCCCCTAAAATGTAAGTGGAAGCACTGTTACTCACGGCTGTGAAGGTACACAAATAAAACGGATTAGAGTTCACTCGAACGCAACGAACTATAATTTGAACTCCAATTCCAGGGAACAAAGACTGTTTTTACTCAATGGTCATGTGAGAAAGTGAAGGCAATTTGTGTTTGAAATGTATATGGGGCGAGCGTGTTAATTCTTTTGCCGGCCAAAAGTTGAAATTGTCACATTGTTGCCTCGACTGACAATTTGCTCTGCGCCGTCATCTCGGAGGCAATTCTGAAATGAAGGACATGTTTTTTTTTTTTTTTACACGTTACGCTCAAGCACAGCCCACTTGAGACGGAACGTAAGCGACGCTGGCATCTCAAGTGGGCTGTGGTTCAAGCCAAAGTGACAGGCTGGAAGGCGGGGGGGGGGGGGAGAGGGTGTGCTGGGCAGTGCGTATGTTAGCCCTGTTCTTGCCGCATTCTAATAACTACAGAGATTTGGAGGGAAGGGAGGCCAGTACGCCTGTTAGTATTAAGCATATGATTACGCTTTAACTGAACCTAAAAGGTAATTTTTTGTTGTTGTATGGATGAAGACCGAATCAATTTTTTGCCAAATCTTGAAGGGGGAGGGGCAGTTTTTAATTCAAGTAACCATCAAATTGAAGTACGTGTAGCAAAAGGCAGGAAGGGAAGTAGGAGAGGCGGGTAAGAGGACGGAAAGGGAGAGACGAGGGAGAAGATTAGCAGAAAGGGGGAGAATTACAGGAAAAAAATTACCCGTCCCGGTGAACCATTTTTTTTTTAATAATCATTTAATGAAAGTTACTCTTCAAACCAAACAACGTCGGACGAACACAGCGAAGCAAAACCCCGGGCAAGCCGCGTACAACTGCTAGTAAATCCATAAAATCATAAATAATTTAGGCAAGCCATTCCTAAATTACATTACTTGTAAAAAAAAAACGAAATTATGAAAATAAAACCATAATTTATAACTCGTGTTTTAAACCACTTAGTTTGTAGGCTACGCATTGTAAATTTACGGTGCAGAAAAAAAAATCAATATCCCGACTGCAAAAACTGCAAAACAGATAAATAAAATATTGTTTGGCAAGAAAAACTTGCATTCTAACCCACAATTTTTTTTGAAAAATGAAGATTTTAACCATTAAGCAGCTATATGATCGCCCCATTTGCCTAAAATATGTTTTTCGTCATGAAAAGCAGAAGACACGATTTTATGAAAGATAAAAATATCCCAAGAATAACTTTATATTCCTTCTGATCATCATGGCAAGAAATAAATTTCGAGAACAAAAAAAAAAAGGTTACTACCTTTTGCGAAACAGCAAAGGGGAGTGATGGTAGACTGAGCTGGGAAAATTTAGGGCAAGAACTTTAGGTTTGGGTTTGGGTTTGAAAACGCCAAAACGCACGCAAGCATGCACAGCACGCCCAAGCGAAAAACCCTCGGGAACATCGTCGAGCATCGGGAAAAAAAACTCTCTTGTCAAGCGCTGAGCGTCTCGCTTAACCATCAATATCATCTTTATAAACAAACGTGCCCTTAGGTAAATCTCGTGAGTTCATTAGCGAGTCTTGGAGGAGGTTTTAGGAAGGGCGATTTCAAATCAACTAGGCGTTTTAATCTTTTCCGAAACGGGGTCCCAAACGCCGAGTTCGACATTTTAGGAGCTGGCGTTGGGGAAGTGGGGTGGGGTGGGGGGAGGGACGGAAGCAATACTCATCGAACGCTATTCTTTCGTTTTTCTTTTCATTTTTACCCGTTCAAGTTTTTTTCCATATAAATTCGTATTTATACCATTACCAGAAATTATTTTCCTGTTTTCTCAACAAATTGGAAATTCTTTATATTTAAGGTTTTGCTTGTCCAAGTATTTGGGGGGGGGGGGGGGGTGTTTTAAAAATAAAAAAATTAAAAAAAAAAATTTTTTTTTTTTTTGGGGCAAAATTGCCCCCCCCCCCCCCCCCCCCCCCACAGGAGCCCTCAGAGTGGAAATTTTACAATTATGTGTGCAATGGGGTCAAGTAATACACCAACCAAAAGGCCTAACCATTAAGAAAAGAACAACAATAAAACTCCTTTGGTAATTTCGAGGAAAGGGTGGATTAGTTCAACCTTTTCAGTTTCTTTCCATGTCGATTTTGCAGTATGCTTGACAACAATTTACGAAGTAGCCTATTCGTTCGTCTGAAAAACTTAGAAAAAACTATCTGGAAAAAATATAGAACAGTTAAGCATTAAGCCAATACGGTTTTTAATGATTTTTCGCTAAAATTCGGGAAGCCAAGCTGTAGAAAATTAGCAATTAGCATTGAATCTGTTAAACGTCAGGCTTATTAGCACACGAATCTGTTAGTGGTTCTTCGGCAGCAGATTAAAAAAAAACCATTCCGCCCTGCTTGTTCACAAAATTAGGGAGGATACTAACGGTGGGGATATCCAGTTGAAGTCCTGGGGTAGCTTAACCTTGGATATAACTAACCCTCGACCTGGAAGTTAGTGGACTGGAGAAAAGAGTTGGTGGTTTCCATGTTGGACTAAGTTGCGGTGTTGTTAGCTCTTTACTCCTTAGACCTCGACCTTTAGACTAAATTAGCCCTCGATATATACTTATGTTAAAATGTTGTTAAAGCTCAGGAATAACTCTAATCCTGGATGGATATCACAGCTTTTTACATCTCTGGGCTAACTACTCAGTATTAAGTTAGTCCTCGACCTACAGGCTAAATTTTGCTTAGCCCTCAACTTATTTCGTGATGAATATCACCAATTTCCCTTATTACCGAACTTAACTCAAGGATTAAGTTTAAACCTCAACTGGATATCCCCACCGTAAACGGCCTTGTGAAGGAGTTTTTTTTTTTTTTTAATGTGGCTGGTGCAAACAGATCCTTGGGAAAAAAATAAAGTCAAATTGCCATAAGAAGAGGAAAAGAATGTCTGGTAATACAAAAAATTCTAAGCAAAGGAAATTCGCTTTATTGATAGAGATTTCGTCACGTCGCGAATTTTGAGTTAAAATTTCTGTTACACTTAAAAATTGAGAAACATTTTTGAACCAGTACGGTAAATAGTTAACATTTCTAATTCTGTTGTATACAGTCAACGTGTAACTGACGTGCGTATCTAGACACACGCTAGTGTGTCGCCACAAATCTAAACAACGCTCCCAAATAGATTATGTCTACGGACGGTCCAATTCACGAAAAACAAACAAAATGTTAAAATAAACCAAAAACTTGTAAAGAGGCCACCAAGTTGAGACTGGTTCGGCCTCACAAAGGAGTGATATGAACTAACTAAAATAAAAAATAAATTGAAAAAATTAAAACAAAACCAAAAACTGATAAAGATTCGACTAAGTTGAGAATGGTTCGGCCTCAAAAGGAGTGATACGAAATTAAAATATAGGAAAAATGGCCACTCATGCTATTGTCGTTTTATTACAAATCAACAGACTAGTTGAGTTGAGTCTAATACACAATTAAAAAAAAAAGAAGTGATATCATATCAAAAACCCAAAACTGGTAAAAGGAATCGCCAAGTTTCGATCCGAATGGTTCGGCCCTTCAAAGGAATGACCTCAACACACCAAAACATTCGCGAAGTTAATCGCACCGAATAATACTTTGGACGTTAAATGATGATTGCTACCGAAAGTAACAATTATCTAGTTTTCATTTAACCTTCGAACTAATAGTCGGTGCAGTAAACTTGGCGAATGTTTTGGTTTGTTGATTTCACTCCTTTGAAGGACCGAACCGTTCGAAACTTGGCGGTCCTTTCTACCAGTGTTGGTCTTCGATATGATTGCATTATCACCACCCTACGGATCCGCGCTTGCTTCTCCATATGGATTCAGCTGCCATTTAAGATTAGAAATAAGGTTGCCTAAAGGAATTTACTGTCCCTTTTCCTCCACGCAAGACTTTTGTATTGAAAGCAGTTAAAACAGTAGTTATACCGTAACGTAGTTTCGAGCAGAAAAAGTTTTCAGCAACTAATTTTTGCCGGCGTTTGAATTTTATTTCCAGTTTTGCGTCAATCGGTGGCGTGCCTGTGCCCTCAAAACGGGCCCATATTTATTTTTTTAAATTAGGAAATGTTAAAAATTAGTGGTGCATCAAAAAGAAATTAAAAAAGGGGAGGTAGTAAAAGATACATCTTTATTTGGCACAGGGGAAATAAAGGCAAATTTTGTCTGAACTCGGGGAAATTCTTTAAGTGAGAAAAGGAAGCACTGGTGAGTATAAGGATACGAGCTCTAATGCTTTTTTTTTTCTAAACGGCGTTTTTTGCTCAGTTCAGACGTTCAGTATAAAGTAAGTACTTGTAAATAAGGCGACGGGTTCGAGAATTTTGTATATCAAGTATGAGAATTAATAAGAAAGTATCGTTAATCAGGCGTTACTCTGAAATTAATGTACAACTAAAGACTTGACGCGTAATTCGAACAAACGCGCGGGTCACGTCTGTCAATTAATGGTTAACACCCATTGACTGACAAATTCAACTTACATTACAAAGGAAAGAATCTCGACGGATTTCTTTTTCCTGTGTGACTTTTACCGTCTAATTTAACCCTTTAAGTCACGAATTATTCCTGGTAATCTTTTTTGAGGGTCTGTCACGGGATTCGAGCTGACCACTAGGCTGTTGTTGCTCGCTTTGCTCGGGGTGCTCGGGGCCACACTCACAAAGTTTGCAGTGCGGGTTGGGACTTATTTTTTCACCCATCTAGTAGTTGCCACACTTTTTTTGTTTGTTAGCAGTAACTGAAGGGGTCATATTGGCCAAGAAGAACATTGATGTTGTCCGGTTAAAATTTAAAATAAAGTCGGTATTGCATTAAAACATGTCCAACAACAAACATATTTTTCTCTATACTTATCCCGAAGGAGTAGGTTACGGAAGTTGGATGAAAAAGTTGTTACAAACGGTACAGCAAGACAGGTAAACGCATGCTAATTCACCAGCGAATCACCGGTTAAATTTATACGCAAATTGTTCGTGGCGCCAGAGTCCTGTCAAAGGGATCGCGTGTTTTTTTTTTATGTTTTCACGTTTGTTTGTTTCCTTTCTTTTTTTGAGTAGTTAATCGCTACTAGTGGACAGAGGAATGCTCCGTAGGCTGCGTAATTATCTTATAACAGTAATAATAACAACAAGTAGCTCTTTGCCTTGAATGGCAAAAGAAAATCTTACCTCCAAGGGACTCATAAAAGGCTATAATTATAACCTGCAATTTAAAAGTTAATGCAGGTTACTGAAGCTGCAAGGTCTTTATAGTCTGGTTGCCCTACAGAATAATCTGGCGGCTTATGTACATATTCTTCAACGTGAATCTCAGATAAGGCGAGTTTGTAAAAATCTTTACCATATGCGTAAGCTAATGAAGCAATTGCTCAGCCTCCCTGTGAAAAAACCTTACATAAAATAAAATAATGATGTATCAATTGGTACGTTACATATTTTTAAAATTTTAAAGTTTTAGGCCTTGACGATGCCTGAATGGTTTGTTTTTATAGACTTGGTGACTCGGCAGATACTGCCATGGATTCTTAAAATGTATTAGTGTTTATTTTTACCTGAAGACGGGAGGTTGTCCTCCCGAAACGTAGTGTGGTTTTAAACCATGCACAATGGCTGTTTGCCGTGACGTCACCATGAGTTAGCCAATGACGAACGAGAACAACGGCTGTTTGGCCGTCTGATTGGACTAGCCCAGTCACGTGATATGCACGTCACAGCAAACAGCCATTGCGCGTGGTATAATTGTGCACGATACTGGCTGTCACTTAATCTTATCTGCTGAAAGTGCTGAAACTTCTCAACGTAGAAAACGCCAGAAGCGCCACAATAAAGTGTGACATTCAATTGCAACAAGGCATGAGATGTTGAGATTTTAAGTTTTCGCTTAGTGTACTGTCTGTCGCCACTACAAAGCTAGGAGACTTTGTAGCGAGTATCACATATTACAGGCATTAGCAACAGTTTTGCTGTGCTAAACCTAATAACTTCACGAACCCAACTAGCTACTCGGCTACACCGTCTGAAGATCTAATAGCCAGACTCGTCATATTAATATTCGTCTGAACAATAGACTCCCAACAAGAAATTATGCAATGGTAAGGGACCATGTGCACAAAGCAGTTCCAACTGGGGTCCCTGCTAAGCAACTGGCGCTTGGCCAACAGCTGGGTTGACGTGTACTGGGCAAGCGCTCCCTTGCAGCACGTAGTAGCAAAAGGCACTGCAAAGTGTTGGCTTCGCAGTATCCTTTGTTTTTCATGCAATAGCCTGTTATCTCTTCCCTCCTCTAAATTTTTGCTTAAGAGAGTGAAGACCCACCTTTACGATACGCACTATCACCTAACAAGTAGGTGATGCAGATTAAATTAAACACATTATTTACTCTTTTAACTTACCCGCTATACAGTGTTTCATGGAAAATTAACACTTTGCCTATCAATGTACAACTCCTTACGGTGTGCCACGAAATAAAAAATGATAACTCAAAAAGAAAAAAAAATATCAAACAAACTCCTTCCTCCAAACCCCTTAGTGTGGGTTGACCACAAGGCTAACGTAATAAGCTATTCAAATTCTTCTTCTTCTTTCAGATGATATACCTCAATGCACAAAAGCCATTCCGTTCCATTTGCACCGGGAACACTGCAATACCATTTTTCAACATCACCAAAGTTTGAAAGAAATACGACAGTTTAAAGTTCAGCACCTCACAACTCGCTCCGTCGATCTTATGTTGATCGTCCTCGCCGTCTCTTTCCATCTTGTCACCACTAATGTCCAGATCCTTCTCCTCATTTAGTGTCACTTTAGCACTTGTTGGAGACTTCATTGTTATAAATTTCCATTGAAGTCCCCAGGAGGTCCCCGATTAAGTGGCCGTGGCTTCGGTGTTGCTCTCGTCGAGTACCATGAAGAATAAAGTTAAGGGAAACCCCCACGGGTTCTTCATGGGAATAAAAAAACATCCTTCGCATGTCGTGGTTTTACCCTCTTGGCCGTTGGGTGGACCTCCTTTCCAAGCTGGAGTTCGTATTCTCATAAGTTCTCCGTCCAGTAATCAGAGCAGTCGCCTTGTGTTCGTTTGACCCAGAAGCTTTTTCGGTCGCCCTCCCCATCCAAACTGTACCAAAAGTACATGCTTCGCCCTCGGCAACGGCATCTGCATCCATCTGATTTCTGTTGTTGTTTTTGCTTGTTCCTGTCCCCTTTCTTTCGAATGGTGGTAGTGCTCTTTTTTCTTCTTCTTGCCTTGAAATGGTAGAAGAGGAACCTGAAGAGTTGATACAGGTCCGGATGAAAAGGGATTTGGGGGTACACGTCCTTCAGGTCTGTGGTCAGTGTGAATTCCCTGGGATGGATGAATTGTGCATTGTGTATTGTGTCCAAAGTCTCTATCTCGAAACTTGTGTTGATGATGAACCTATTCAAGTACTTGAGTGAAGATTAGACGATTCCCTCCTGCATTCTTCGGGAAGAGGAAGGTAGAACTCGCCATTGGCCAATAGAGCGAAACTTTTTAGTCGCCAACTGAGAAAGTTTTCCCGCCAAATTCGTAGACACTAGAAGCCAGTAACAAAAAAAAACTCATTCAATCTACATGCGGTGATCCATGAATTTCTCAAAGCACAAGTTTCTTATAAATTGTCATGTTCACTGGCCTTATAGTTACATAAGCTTCGGACAATTATTGTTTGAACACTGACGAGCAACCCCTACAAAATCTTCCAACAAGAAGCGAAAACGTCTAGTTCGTTTTAACCTTGTTTACCACATATCAATCCACCAGCCAAATTGGCTACTAGGACAAATATTTTAATCGCCAACTTGCCCAATTTAATCGCCAACTGGCCAGTGGCCGGTGGATTTCTGCACCCATACGTACAGTCTTGACACAGTTCGACTGTGCTTTTCTGAATGAGGATATCCACTTCCATGAGAATAGCCAGTGTCGGTGGGGTTGCGAAGCTCCATGGAGGAGACTCCGCCAGTTTCGGGAAACAGTATTTAATCACAATTTTCAGTTTTTAAGCATACGTTTTATGTGCCGTACATTATTTACAAAAACTGAGCTAATGTGTGTCGTTAACGAAATCCTTTTCTTTATTTTACAGTTGCGTGTCTTCCTGTGGTGGTTAAATGCAACAATCAAATGTTATTATTTCATTGAGTTACGTCGTGAAAGCCTATTATCTATAAGGAAGCAACGAAGTTTTAATTTGCCGTATATTTTAAAGTTCACTTGACTACCACTGAAAAAAAGCAACGTACCGACGTACGGACAAAATCGTTGCCATAGTCTTCCCAGTAGTTTCGAGTGTACAGAAGACTAAAAAATATACCTGTGCCTAGAATCGAACCTTTATCAAGTAACCTTCCCAGGCCTATAAACCAACTGATTTACTGGCCTATCATATCACCACTTTAAAGACAAGGCTATTTTTAAATTCTTCATAAGATGGAAATGTTAGAAATACATTCTAGCTAGAAACTCCATATCCTAGAAATGCTGTCCGTGTTAAACTGTCCAACACCGAACACTGCCCGACACTTCTCTCTCTCCTAAGTGAACTCTTAATAAGCACCTGTGTCGATAATTTTTCTCACTTACTTCAGAGTTACATTCTCAACCTCATGGTAAAATCACCTCGTGAAAATATTCGGTTTTGCTTACTTCGGAATGGAGTTCGTGAATGAGAATAATAGCCTAGGAAAGTCGGTGCTTGTAGTTTTACTATACTGATAAGTGATATTACTTGAAGCAAAGGTTTCCAGAAGTTGAGGTTTCGGTGTTTGTTGCAGTCATGTGTTTAACCCAAATCGTGAAAAGTCGTATTTCTGCCCTCTCCCTCCACCTCCCCAAATCAAACCCATCCACGCACTTTTGTAATCGTAATGGTCTAATTTTGTTAAATTTTGTGTCAGTCACGTCAAAGCAACGGGTTCTCATTATGAATTATCGTAAAACAAAAAAAAAAACACTTCATTGAGATCAGAGGGCAGGGCGTTTTATGTTTAATTTGTTTCGCTGGTGGAACTGATTAAGAAAAAAAGTCCAACATACGCATTTTAGCTTTTTTACGAAATTAGTTTGCTCTCCTCAGGCCCCAGAATACATAAACGTGTGCCTCTACAAGATGAGAAAAAGTTTCTAGGCGAACCATAAGCTTTGTAAAGTTCCCTATATACCCAAGTGAAAACTGGCAGGAACAGCCCAGTGGTCAGCGTTCTCACCTCCAATCCAAGTGAATGCCAGTTCGAACCCCGCACCTGACCTATTAACAAAATATTCTCCAGGTTAGTTCGGGACAAGAAATTAAAACAGAAGCAGGTTCGTACGATATTCTCCGGCTAGCCATTTACGACCAAGTTAAGACCATACATATTCTTCAGGGTAGGGTGAGGGAATGCAGGATCCAGACGGTTCTGTACAACCTTTCTGCCTTGCCAAAATAAAGTTTCCGACTTAAATTTCCAATTCTACAATGAGAGTTGAATTTACCATTGCAGCACGAGAGCCAGGCTAACCGCAAAAATCTAAAAACTCCATTACAGACCAACCATTAATGTTGTTTCATTCAAGAGTGTCGCACTGAGAAAGGAGCAACTTTCTCCAAGGTGTAAATAAATCCAGGAATGCGCTAGGTAGTTAGGCAAAGGACAACGCAGTAACACTAACAGGTATAATAAATTGTAAAGTTTTGAAATTTTATTGAGATTTGAAACGTGCAATATTGTCGCGCTTTTCGTAACAGTGGTGGATTCCGGGCCTAGGTTTTGAAGCAGCCCCAATGGAATTTGTACACACCTATGCTCTTGTGAAAGCCGAGGGATGAATCATGCTTCCCCTTCTCCCACAACCCACAACCGGATTTTCTACAATCTTTATTGTATGCTCCCTCATGGCTTCTACGGTTTCTATACTGTAGGCTATACCATCCCGGGGTTTCTACGATTTCTACTGTATATTTCCCCATGGTTTCTACGATTTCTACTGCGTACTCCCCCGTGGTTTCTGCTGTACGTATATTCCTCCGTAATTTCTACGGTTTCTACTGTACATTCCCCCATGGTTTCTACGGTTTCTATTGTACGTATATTCCTCGGTGGGTTCTAGGGTTTCTACTGTATATTTCCCGTGGTTTCTACGGTTTCTGCTGTACTCACCCGTGGTTCCTATAGGTTTCGACAGTATATTCCCCTGTGGTTTCTATGGTTTCTATTGTATATTGCCCGTGGTTTCCAGGGTTTCTATTCCCCGTGGTTTCTACGGTTTCTACTGCACATTCCCCTATATGGTTTTTAGGGTTTCTATATTCAGTATATTCCCTGTGGTTTCTACGGTTCCTACTGCATATTCCCCTATATGGTTTTTAGGGTTTCTATATACTGTATATTACCCCATGGTTTCTACAGTTTTTACTGTATATTCCCCCATGGTTTCTTGGGTTTTATATTCCCCGTGGTTTCTACGGTTTCTATTGTATATCCCCCATGGTTTCTACGGTTTCTACTGCATACTCCCCTTGGTTTCTACGGTTTCTACTGTACGTATATTCCCCCGTGGTTTCTACTGTATACTTCTCCAGGGTCACTGTACAAAAACCCTAGCTTAGCTTTTCCATCCCTTTCGGTTTTCACCCAGACTGTAACCATTTTTGCATAGATTTAGAACCTCAGAAGATCATCATAGGAATAAGAGCTTTTTCTATAGAATCCTATGGTTTTTGCAATCCCAAGGCTTTTTTTTTACCCAGGTAACACAAAATCCACAGACCGTTAAGTCCTCAATGCGAATACGGTATCAAATTTTCTTCGACTCGCCTTATTAAAAATATCACCTCTTGCTTGACAATCTAACTGTACTTTGCCCTAACTCAATTACGAGCATTTGTGAGAGGTCAGATGAACGCGACAACCGAACCCAGAAAGTTATGAAAATAACATCCTATAAAGGAAACCATTAAAACTATGGCAATCTTCCAGTTCCTGTATTTTTTTTACTGTTTTATTTTTACGGTTATACTTTACGTCCATCAGCACATTCACTGGAACCTTTTCAGTGGTAGGTGCTAGGGATGGGTCGGTAACCGAAACCGAAACCGAATATTCGGTTTTTACGGAAAACCGACACCGAAACCGATTCGGATTTTGTGTCGGTTTTTCGTACGGTGTTCGATTTGTTGTTTTACATTTTCTTAATAATTATCATTTTCTACGTATAAATGACAGCAAAGCTCCTAGCTATTAAAACGAAAATAGTAGAGGAAAATGGTGCCACAGCTATACCCAAGGTCTATAACGCTGCTGAAAGTGAAAACAGGAGTAAGTTGATGCTAGTAATACAACTGTTTCCAGAAAAAAAATTAGGAAAATCTGGTTGGGGTGGATGGTGGCAAAAACCGATACCGAAACCGAAACCGAAATCGAAAAAATGAAACCGACCCATCCCTAGTAGGTGTTCGCACGTAAGACGGTTAACTAAGCGAGGTCGAAACCAAATGGTAAACACATCGCTATATATCATCACAAGTGTATTGCTGTATAGTATATCGTCTGATGTCTTGATACGTTGATATATACTTATGACGTAACGTGTGATGTATATTTGCTGAAGTGGATTGGGTTCCCGTAATGCAGAAATCATGGTCAATTTGGCGTTCAGGCTGGCGTGCAACTTTGGGATGAGTTCGGAAGAATCCAAGTGCTGAACTGATATCGATTTAAATTAAACTGATCTAAACTGAACTGAACCTGGAGTGTTACCTGATCGCCTGCAAAACCTCTAAACTTTCCTGATTTATAAAACTTCCTGGCAAAGTCGGGGCCGGATTTATAAGGGGTATAAAAGGAGCAATCGTCCCGGGCTCTCAACCAAAGGGGATCTTTATACAAAATTATACTAAATGGAACATTATTTTATTATTATTTCACAAACGTTTCATTAAATAAATAAATTCCTCTAGAATACGTGAAGAAAGTACCCCCAGAAGACGGATACGGCAGTGATGTACCGTAAAGTACTTCAGCTTTCTAGGTTCTGCCCCGGACCGTGCAGAGGGAGCTAACGATGCTCCCTCAGGTCCCCCAGTTGGCCTGTTCAGCCCCCTCCCAGTATTTTTTCCGAGTGCCACAGGAGAGACCCATGGAACCTGAAGTACGCTGGGATCCTACAAGGTCTGAATAAGGCCCTGAGCAAACTTCCATGTCAGCTTCAATCCCCGAGTTTACCCCTCTTTTTTTTTATCTCTACTTCTTGATGCCTCCTACAGTCAAGAGGTAATGTTAAAGAAGCAGAACACTACAATAGCGAAAAAAATCATACAACAAAAATAGCTAGATTCGGTAAGCCTATGGAATTACATTTCATTGAGATGACATAACCGAGACTCGAACCAACGAACTCCGGATTACAACTCCAGACGCTCCTGTAAACCATCTAAGCCGTCTCTCCAAGTCCATAATGGAGAGACTATGTAGCCTTCATGAGTTCGGAAAGTCTTTATTATATAGCCTTGGAGAGACGGATCAGGTCTCAGGTGCATCAGAGTTGTGATCTAGAGTTTGATGGTTCAAATTTCGATGGGTCGCGGTATGTCAATGAAATGTAAGTCCATTACGAAGGTTTACCGAATTTTAGAAATAGAAATGAAATAGAAATAGAGAGGATACATGGGGCACCCAAATACCCAAATACCCAAGCGACAGATGTTAAGTGGAAGTGTACCACCGTTATGACAGTTTTTGTTTTGCCGCATGAGGGGAGGAAACCGGAGTACCCGGAGGAAACCCTCGTGCAACGGGTGGGAAACAACCGGTGAAAAAACTCGTACATGTACACTTCTCTTCACCAGGATCGACCCGAGTCTGTAAGCAGCCAGAGATGTACAGTTGGGACCAGGACGTCTATCGAATTTGATGCCCACCCATGCACCCAGGTACGTTGTGCTGTTGCGATTCTTTTACACCTGAATGTATAATTTACAGCGATTTA
The DNA here is from genome assembly GCA_023313725.1 of Lithobius niger. Classification (NCBI taxonomy): domain Eukaryota; kingdom Metazoa; phylum Arthropoda; class Chilopoda; order Lithobiomorpha; family Lithobiidae; genus Lithobius; species Lithobius niger. The sequence continues at coordinate 8,611 of JAHWFP010132262.1, read as the reverse complement.
CACACATTTATTTATTCAGAAGTATTAGGTCTAAAATTCACCTGCTCCATTTAAAGAGTAATAAGTTTGTTTCAGATTAAGCCTCAAAGAAATTAATTGAAATAAAAAATCTGTTGCATTTTCATCGTCCATTCTCTAATGATCATTTCTTCCTTGATTCAGCATTTAAATCTGGACTTTTTTCAGTGCCCAAAGCTCATTTTTGCGTGCATTTGGGCGCGGTCGGATGTAGGAAACATTCTTACATTTAACTAACCGGCTCAGAAAGTCGTTAAAAATCACACCCTATAAAATAAAATCAAAACAGTATGGCAACTATCCTTCCTGGTCTTCTTTTTCTTTTTAAAATTTTTTTTTTTACAATTATTTTTCAGTTCCATCAACACATTCGAGATAACCTTTTACGTGGTCGGTGTTCGCAGGTGAGGCAGCTCGCACACCGAGGTCGAGACCAAAGGTGCTTCAAAAAGGCAAGAAAAAAAATCACTACCATCACGTAGCAGCGCTCAGTTTTATGAAGGCTGCATTATTTATTTATGGGTCATAAAAGCATCCACATATGAAGGTTTTTGTCCAACTCTTCATTCCAAATAATCTCCCTCGTACTTCTTTCAATGCAAAACAGAACTTGGAGCGGTTGAGGAATTGCTAATTATTACTTCCCCTCCCCCTTCCCCCTCCTCCCACCCCCTCTTAAAAACTTAATGTCTTATTGTTAAGTCGGGACGGGCACTCGCTCGCCCATGCTTCAGGCGTGTGATTTTGAATTTCGTCTGCCGCAAAAAATAATAATAACCTAAGTTATACCGCACGAAAAAAAGGGTTTGAAAGAAAAAAAAAAGGTAATGAGGAGTACCATCATTATTTTCGTGAAGATGTTCCTGAGATAAAGTATCACACTACTAAGGATTTGTTTGTACCCGTACTTTTTAAAGCGTCATAAATAAGATGAGCGGGAGTGAGTTTTTAGTGAATTCAGATTTTTTTTCCCTTAAAAATTTAACTGTTTCGGTCAAACATAAATGGTTGACGCCCGCCTAATGTTTGTATGAGTCGTAAAATGAGGCCGTCGTTAGTTTTTTTTTTTTTTGTCGGTTTGCCGTCTGTTATCGGTTGATGTTAAAAGAGAACACTGGATTTACGAAGTTAAAGTAGCTGTAGGAGCAACGCTAACCATTCTGAGTGGGAATTAGCTAACTGGCACATCAGAGGGCAAACGTCGCAAATACTGCAGAAGGTTTCCAAAGAATGGAATAGCACCGTTCGTCGATGGGTGATCCCATGGTCAAATTAGAAAGTGAAAGCGACGTACGACACACGCTAAGGAATTCTAACGATATACAGGTGCTAAAGGTACAATGAGCTCTTTCTTAAACTCACTAAACTGAATGTGTGTTGGACTTCGACTTCATAAGCGGGTGAAACATTGACGAAATGCAGGGATACGGGACTACGTTCGGGCGGAAATGAAAATGAATTGGTTGGGGTAATGCATGGTGAAGCTATGGGACAGTAATTTTTTTTTTAATAATTTCCTTGAACCTTAAGTTATCCGAAGCAACTTAATGCTAGTATGGCTGAACCAGCTCAATTTTGAACATTACCAGACGTTTAGAGAAAAAGAAATATCTGGTAAAGGGGGTGCCAACCCGGGGGTTCGATCCGGGAAACCTCCGATCATCGTAGGGGCCGTAAGATTGTCCAGAATTGGCCAGAATAGTTCCCATAGCCGCTGACGGAGCATGGTAGCCTCTCACGCTATCCTGACCGGCAGTCCTGGCGGGCACTTAAACAGAAGTTTGCCAGATGTTTTAATACAGGGTGAATTAGATCACATACGCTCGCCTGCCGGGGTGTAATCCTGCCAAATTACAATATGTGAGGGGGTGAGTATTATTATGATGAATATATTTGGGGCATGATGTCTAAAGTTGGGGTATGATGTCAAATGGGAGGAAAATAGGGAGGACAATTTCTAGTTAAGTAATCGAAATAGCACTTCTCTTAGCTTGGTTGGGTTGGAATGTAGGTATAGGGTTAGGTTTTAGGGTTGTCCTTAAACAGCATGGTCATTGTTGGCATGGCAACCCTAGGGCTTACAATGTTCCCAGTTCACAATACTTTTACGTTGATGTACAAGACTGTTAAAAATATTACCTTAAATTCAAGGCAGCAGTGAGTTGCTTCGAGGGAAACGCGAACTGAGAGAAAGGTCAAGCAGACAAGGTCTATTGAGTTACAGCAGCATTCCCTGCCGTAATTAGCACGTCGAGTGTCTCTGACAATCACCCAGCGGTCTTCCTGCCGGATCTGTCCCAATTGGGCTCACGATCACATAAAATGCACGATGTAATTTGTACCTCATTTTCATCCGTTCACAAAGGGAGTACAAAAACAATAAAACACGCAGTAACCAGCCAGTAATTCTTGTATGATTTGCAATATTATTTTTTGTCTCTAGAAACTGATATCCATTAGAATTTCCATTAGAATTAAATTCCGTATATAGGTAAAGCAGCTGAGTGTTTATGGGAAGGGAAAAAGAGTGATAATGTAATGAGCGATGGTACCGCCACGCCACCTCCCCCCCCCCCCGCCCCCCCCCCCCCCCCTCCAAAGTGGTACGGTCACGTCAAGTCGTGAACGTGTCAAGCTGTCAACGCCTGAGTACGTAATTACTCTTAATTTGTGTTCGCTTACCTTGTATACCTGTTTTACTTCACTGTAAGAGCAATCCAGTCTACCTAATCAAAATGTCAACTTATCACCGTAAGTATAACGTTGAAGATAAGAAGGGGTCGAGGATTCCTGTTTAGGATTAATTACGTGATGTTTTTACACAACTCTTAAAGCGAAACATTTGGTTACAAAAATTCAATTAGCTGCAGAATTTTTCTCCAATTTTTTTAAAAACTCACTTCTTTAAGCCTGACGCTGCCTGAAACGTACACTTTTTTCTTAACATTTTTTTTTTGTTTCAAAGTGAAACAAGCTAATGCTCGTAAACTACGCAGTTAGGGTGCATTTATAATATTGATTTCGACGCGTACGCGTGACGCTCGGCGCGTGAAACTCGAGTTTTTCCCATGCTCAACGCTGACACGCGACCGTTTATAATTCTAGAGCAGGTGAGCCAACGCGCGCGTTTTGCTATTTTCAAGCGTCACGCGCATATCTACTGGACCTAGATCGGTGAGCGCCAAGCGACGATCGCAAGCTTAGTTGTTGCATGCTGGGATAAAAAAAAATGGCGGCATCAACGGATTCCATCGGCGCCGATCAGCGCCACAAGAAAGGAAAACGAGGTGTGCTAAAAGGTTGAATGCTCAAAAT
>JAHWFP010132261.1:13066-24834 GCA_023313725.1 Lithobius niger | reverse complement strand
CCTAATAGGCCTAAATGTAGATGTCAGTCCAATGTGGATGCCAGTCCACATTGGACTAACGTAGGCCTAAATGTGGATACCAGTCCAATTTCAAGCTTGTTAATACATTCGTAATATTTTGTGTTCCTAATCAGGCAATTGACAGGGTGGTCTATAAAAAATGCAAAACCTAACATTTTCCGAGGTTCAAATAAAAAAAAAGTGCAATTAAAACATTTAATTGTTTTAAAAATTTTTGTATCAATTTACCAAAGCATGTTAAGTTGTCAAGAATAATTGCAATACTAATGGGGGAACAATTCACTAAACAATGTCACAATGTAATAAAACCAATGGCTGCTGTTGTGCAGAAATATTCCCTTTTATTTGGGTCGTGCTCCCTAAAAACAAACAATAATAACAGCAAACCCACGAAATATTATTTTACACAATACCGTGGATAGTGGATGTCACATAGCTCTCCAATTCCCCCTAATTTTTCATTTTCCCACATTTAATTTGTCCAGGTTTTTATCTCAATTCCCTAAGCGTCCATGACTTTTCCCGAACCACACAACTTCCCCAATTTTTTTTGTTTCCCAGGTTTTCCAGACCACATAAGTACAATTTCAGCAAGTATACAGCCGGCATATGTCACAAACATACTTGAGACAAAAATATGAAATAAGGGCGCATGCGCTCCAGTGTTCCTATGCCTGTATCAGCCCTCAGTAACCAAATCTGTCTTAACCAACGATTGAAAATCCATTCTTGTTACCAAGCTTTGCTGCCACAGAGGAACACGTCTGTATGAGTCACATATCAATCAAGGAAGTGTAAATTGCCAAGTTACCCATTTCCCGCTTCCTTTTCCCAAACACCATCACATTCAGCCACACATTTTATTAGACCATTACAATATTCACCAGTTTTAATATTTCATGCAATTAAAACGGGTTACGAGACTTTAAAAAAAAACACACCAATGAAATGTTGCATCTGCTTGTCAGAAAACCGATAACTTTTTCAAGACAGGAAAAGATATAACAACACAGAGCTGAAAAGAAAACAAAAATAAAAATAAAAGGTCATAGGCAGTCCTTGATTTAGTGCCAAATTCCTGGTCGTAAATTTTTTCCCGCCTCGTATTGTTCACTTTTCAGAGCTGTTATCTGTGGCTGTGGACAGCACAACTGCTCGCCCGCACGCCAACTAGGGCGACTGGCGTCCGATTGATCCGCAAATGGAGGTGCGCGCTAAAGAAATGACGTTACAACGACCGACCAGTCTTTGTCTATGACAGGTGTAAGTAATGACGTTGAAACTTGGCAAGTGACATTGTCGGTTGCCTGGTGCAAACCATGGCTACTACCTGCAACACCCACATGGCGTCATTTAGAAGCCATCCACAAAACGACAAAGAATACAAAAACGAAACCGTTTGCGTTATCCAGCCATTATAACAGTTTCCCCAAACTATGATTGGTTTGTAATGTCCTATTCTATCGATGTGCAAAACGTAATTCGATTTGGGACTAATGTTGCAAGAGAATAAAAACGATAAATGATAAATGATATTTAAATACAGGACGGAAATCCAATCTGTTCCACTATTAGTGAAAATCCATCAACTGGGACAGAATTGCAAAAAAAGTCATCAATCATTGTAACACTGACTCCCACTACTTTAAGACATATTTGGGCAGAAAAAGAAACAAAAAATTCAGTCACTACAGAATTCACAAGCAGTAGTAAAATCTGTACTAAAAACACCCTGTGTTGATAGTTCAGTTTAGGAATAAAAATGTAAGAAGATTGGAATTCTGTTCGGCAACTCTCTCCAGTTCTATAAAGTCCCTCACGACCAACCAACATTTTTCACTGTCAGCAATAGGTTAATTGGTTAAAATACAAATAAAATAGTAGGGTACTTACCATTTTAATCCAATCATTCCAACATAATCGAAATTCTTCATAATCTATTCTACCGTCCTAAACAAAACAGGGAAAAATAAAACTGTTGTATCACATTAAACATTTAAAAAGAAAAACTTCTACCTATCAATTTTCTTGGCCAAGCTGACCCATCATTTCACTGACGAAATGTAAACTTCCAACCGTACTCAAGGCTTCCTTCATTTTATCTTAATCATTAAAAACTTACGGTCGGTATGTATGTATATATATATATATATATATGTAGATTTTATATGTACCTCTTCTCCTTTTGAAATAGGAGGGCTAAAAATATGATAAAGGTGTCAAAAGAAAGGAAATTAATCCGGATTCCGTATTTTCGTAGTTCTAGGTAACATTTTTCCCCTCGAAAAAAGCGAAAAAATCCCTTTGGACCATTGTTGAAACGAATTTTTCGAAGTTGATTGTTAGTTTCGGAATATCACATCTTCCTGCTGTGCGGATGGTCCACAATTGTTGCGCCACGTAGGAGGCACGTGGTTCAGTAGTGTTGTCAGTAGGATTACAGCTGGCAATGCTAACAGCCGTCATTCAACAATGAGGCACGTGCAGCTCGCTGATGGAACGACTGTTGGAGTTGCATTTTGGATATAACTGCACTTATTTGCTTGATCGTTTTAGATGTGGAATGTCTGTCAGCAGTATAAGCGTTGCAGCATGAAAGCTCCTCGAGTGCAGCGAGACGACGCGGAATGAGCGAGCGACTCCGCTAGTCTGAATATAACTAGTTCTGTGTTGGAAACAAGACTGTGATGTTCACAACATAAACAATAACACTGGATAATGGGTGTGGCAGAGAAGTATACATTTATACTTGCATTTAAACAAGTAAATCAGATTTATACTTGTAACAGTATTGTATATTGCAATAATATCTATCTTTGTGAACAACTCCCATACACAAAACAAGCTACTGGAAGAACTGAGTATTTGCATCGTATCCATTGCTAACCTAACTGATCTGACCTAATCTGTAACACAAACATGATGTCATCATCACAATACCAAATTTAATGAACAAAACGTAACAAACCTGACATTGTAAGTAGATATGTGTAAGCACCAAGATATGTGCAAGCACAGAAATATCACGACATGTATTGTTGACGGAAAACTCTGGGCCGCAACAGAAGCGAATGCTGCCAGTGTGGCAGCAAACAGAACAATGTTTTCAATGAATCCTCAATAAAATGCAGCAAAAGGGCCGTTCACATCTGCTTGAAAAAAAGAGATGTCTTTTTTCAGATAATAGCGATGGATAATTTTCAGAAAGCGAAGAATCCAAGTGTAAGAAGTTCCCACTCTCTTTTCCAAATTAGATAGATATAAATTCTTTTAAATTCTCTTTAAAAATGGTGAGGGGCAATGAGTCTAAATTGTGCAAGTTACGATCCAGAAGTGATAGGTCAATTCTCCTCGTACAATGGGGTAAAGGCCTCTTTGTTTTCAATTTCACAGAAGTAGACGAAGGTCTCTTATTTACCAGTTATCAGGAGGCAACGAATACCTCGTTATTTTCTGCTTATCAGGAGCGGGTGAAGGATCATTCTTTTCGACTTCTTAGGAGGAGGCAACTTGGACTATGAAGAGTCAGAAGCGGAACGTGATCATGCAAAGGCATCTTCGTTTTCTAAGATGTCATCAGATGATATGAAAATACCCACAATGCTGCAAGAGTTGGAGTGGGCGGTGGCACACATGGAACTCCATTTTTATGAAAAATAGATCCTTAGGAAAATATGGAATCATGATTTCTGCAGTGTATACAGATGAAGAAGTAATAGTCACATTTCCGGAAGACTTCAAAACATTAATGCATGGAGTAACGGGAACTTAAGACTCCGCAACTAATTTATCATACTCGGGGACAAAATCAAGCCCCCACGAAAAATTAACATTGTGTTGGATAGCGCTGGAAATTAACATTGATGGATCCACGTCAATTTCCAACGTGGAAATTGAAGGTGGGCCCATCATGCTTAATCTGCAACTGCTTCTCGGAGATGAAGCAGTTGTAGATTTCACACTAGTGAAATTCTTTTGCTATATCTTTCATAATCGTCTTCATCAGCTGATGAGGATTAAGTGACCACGATTGCCCGATCATGCTCTCGCTTCACATGATATTTATCCAGACGTTTAAGTCAATTTTGCACTACATTTCTTTGTCTCCACCTTAGGAATTAGAGGACACAATTCACATGGCCTTGTGTCCAGAGAACAGTCCCTGCATGACCAGCATTTATCGTGTAGGCCAAGAGACGAATGCTGGAAATGGGTGCAATGCAAAGGTTTAACTTTACGACAAAAGGACATAATGGTCACTTTGGAAGAAGACATTGCGACTCACAAATTACGATGACAGCACAATGAAACGTCCTCAAGATATCCAGAAATATAAAATCTCTACAAAATCCAGAAAAATATTAACGATAAAACTTTAAAAAACTCTTAATTCAACATGAGACGACACTGAAAGCACGTCTGCACTCGGTGTGTTGACTATGAAGATGGCGTCCGCTTTCACGAATGTATGGCATTTGAACTACGAGGTTTTCTAACTATTGGGCATGTAGGTTGGGAGGATACAGGATTTTAAGCTATAGTCAAAAAATTCGTCTTGAGCAGACAATAAAGACTAAAATACCAGGGCCTGCACCTGGTTGATTTTAGTTTTTATTGCTTAACTGAAAATATACATTGCCTTTTCTATAGCAGTTTTTCCCTTTTGAGCTTATTTTCCCTAGAAGTTTGAAGGTTGGCTTCCCTGCTGGGCTCGTAATAGTTCTGCGCATGCGCGGGCTTGGGTCAGTCTATATAAGCAGACGGCGCAAGCCGTACCACATCACTTCTCCCGAACCCAGAACCTAGTTCATGGAGGGGAGGCCGGGCGGGATTAACGGTAATGCATATTTTCTGTTACGCAATAAAACCTAAAATCAACCAGGTGCAGGCCCTGGTATTTTAGTCTTTTTATAGCCGATGAAAATATACATTACCTTTTTTATAACAGACTTCGTCACCTAGGAGGAGGGCTAGGTTGGAGTAACCCGCCTTACGAACCAGAGCCCCCAAGGACCAAGTCCCGGAGAAGACAACCTTACGGCCAAAGCCATATCCACAACGGAACATGATACGAAAGAAGAGGTACGGAATCGAATGTATCGTATACGTGGGAGGCTAAGGGTGCGAGTTGTATGGGAATCATTCCTCAGAGTGGATAGAGGAGACATAACAGTTTTCGCAGTAAGGAGTACTACAACCTGCGGGGGACAAGGTACAACTTAGTAATAATTCGTAAGACCTGTTACCTTGTTGGGAAGGAGAATCCACAAAACGTGAGGAGCGGTACTCGAGTGATGCATGTAGAACTAGCAGGGTGAGGCATCGTGATTCGCATGGTGTCACGTCATTTGCACGGTCTGTAGCATGAGGTAAACGGGAGTCAGTGTCGAAAGGAATCGTTGCATAAGCAAGTGTATGGTGGTAATCGATCCTTCATTAGAACTGGGTGACGAAGGTCAAATAAGATCAAAATTATGCGAAAAGTACATAAAGAAGATGTATTGGCGAAGCCACGTAATCCAATGGTCGATCGGTTGGCGGACTGGCCAAGGGAGCAGGTAGGAACTCAGGGGCATCATCATACTCCCAGACTGAGTAGCTAGGTATGCTTGGAGTGTGTGGAGATGAGGCTTCTGACTATGTTAGGAGCCGTGCTTCCGAAGCAAAGAGAGGGGAATCGGTAATCGGGGAGTGCGCAAGTGATGTCGCAACCGAAGGAACCTTGAGTGGTAAGGGCAAAGGATATGGGGCAGCTTCATGCAATGCAGTCACTGTGGGAGAAGGTTCTCGTGACGAAGAGGAGGGAACCGTGGGATAACGAAACTGTGCGGTTAACAGTACGTTGTGGAAGCGTTGAGTACGAGACTGAGCGCAGTAACATGCTCTTCTACGGTGGAGAGGTTGGGATCGGTGATACCTATCGTCGATTGTTGTCTTGAACTCGTGCTGACAAGTGAACTCCACGAGTAAAGGCTTCACGCAAGGCCTAGGCTGGAGGAAGGAGTGTAGCAGGTGGCGTTGTTTGTTGTGGTCGGCACAATTTCAGGCAACTGCAAACAGTTGTTGAGTGGATCGGGAATCGGTGGCGTAACCAAGGGAACCGCAATGTTCGTGATTCATGAAGATACAGGCTTTTGAGGAGCAAGAGGTCGTTTAACCAAATTTAATGTGAACCCGCCATTTGTAAGGAAAGCAGTTGATTGTCCTAGCAACGGAGGTTGGGGAGGAGGTTGGTCATGAAGACCACATGCATAATCTATGGCAAGACCTCGATTCTGGCATGAAGTATCAGAGGATGATTTTCTGCTGAGTTTGTATAAAAGGCAATCGGGAATGAGTCCCTCGACATTTTGAGTAACTCAGGGAGAGGGATCACAGAGAGATCGGGATCACCACAAAATGGGGGATCGTGATCATGAGAATAGGATCTGGAGAGTAACAGGAATCGTGAAAGCTCTCCCCTTGAGGCGGAAGCTCCTGTAAGGGAGCAGGAATCGTGTCAAGATGAATCAGTGGCGTAGAAGAATCAGGTGCTTGTGAAGTGCCGGCATCAGTGGATCGTGGTTGTTTCGGAATGCTAAAGAACCAAGCTGATGTGTAATCGGTAACCGGGGGTGTCTCCGCTTGACGGTACGAAGTGAAGAGTCCATAAGGCCATGAACCTGCAAACTAGCGAGTGAACCGCTAACCTGAGGAGGTGCGGATCGGTTGCTTAGAGAGGAGTGAGAAGACAAGTCCAAAGGAGAAACCTGTGGTGTGTGCGACGAGGGTAGCTTAGCAGCTGTCTTGCGAGTCATAACCTGAAGATTGAGTCTTGCGTAATGTTGTTTGTGCAAGCAAGTTCCTTGCTGAGGGATCGTAGGTCCCTGAAGGGAACTGGTTGGCTGGTAGGAACCGGTGAAGAAGTCACAGTTTCACACAGTTGAGGGGGAAATTGAGAGTCCGGACAGGAACGGATTCCCAACTGGTAAGAAAGGATCGAGGAGATCATGATCCTCTCCCCCTTTTTTTTTGGGTGTCGAAAAAGACGAAGCTAAATTAGTAGCTGTCGTCCGAGTCCTAGCTTGGATTTTAAGTCTGATGTAACGGTCCGTGATGAGGGATCGTAGGTTCTGGGCTGGCTACAGGGAACCAGGAACGAAGTCGCCGTGTCACACGATAGAGGGGGAATCGAGAGTTCAGACAGAAACAAATCCCAACTGGTAACCAGGATCGAGTGGACCGTGACACGCTGTGGGGTCTAAAACCTCAACGTTGTCCGAGACTGGCTGGTCCAGGGGAACCGGAAAGCGGGTCGGGAAGGCGAGTTGACGATCCGTCATAAGGCCTACCCTCCACCCGCGGTAAGACGGTAAGCGGGAAGGGAATCGGGAACCAGCTTACCCTTCACCCGCGGTAAGATGGTAATCGGGAAGGGAATCGGGAACCAGGAACCGAAGATCAGGAATCAGGAACCGAGGACCAGGTAATCGGGAATCGACCTGGAGCGATGGAAACAGTGTGCGTCGTAGAGAAGAAAAGGTCGTAATGTAGAAATCAAGATTCGTGCTTGAGGATCTATTTCGTTATGGGTGTGAGGTGATAAGTAAAGTCTGGTTAAAGGGAACCGAAAGGCATATAGAGCACCGCAAAGGGCCCTGTAACCACAAGAAGTTTGATGGAACAGACGGGACGAGCTGTGAGGGACGTCAGGTCGCGTAGTGGAGTGTTAAGAACGCACCTTCCCAGTGTAGGATTTATAAATGATATCGTCGGGAATCAGTTGGCACACAGGAGCCAGGGCCTGGAGGGAATCGGGAATTGAGGACTGGGCGGTCTCCATTGGAACAATAGATGGAATCGACAGACTGAGTGTCGTGGAGGCTGCTCAGAAATGTGCGCAGAGGGTTGCAGGCCCGAGAAGTGTCGTTGGTTGCGTCCAAAGCGAAGGTGCATCATGAGATAACGACAAGCAGGAACCGATGTATCGTTGTTTGATCGGGGGTTGATTGAAGACCCATCTAAGTGTGCTATGGCAATCGAAGACAACAACAGCTCTGAAAACCGGTCGCGTAAGGGGATTGGGGAGGGGAATTGTGGAGGGCGGACTGAACACTCGTCTGTGGACGTATCCTGTGCACTAGGCACGACAAGGCAACTGGAGGGTAATCGGGAATCACAGAGGTAATCGGGAACAGAGTTCGTCACTTCGAAAAGATGGAAACAGTATGCATCGTAAAGAAGAAGGGGTTGTGAAGGCTACCCAGACGTGGAATGGCATCTTAGAAATTAGAAGCGAATCCAGTGGGACGCCCGGAAGAATGTGGAGAAGCAAGAGGGAAGGAGAAACCAGAATGATGTTGATGGATCCAGATGAGGGTGGTAACCAGGAATCGAAAGGCAGTTGAATCGGATTTACTGGTTGCACCGTCTGTTTAGTTATGTGATGATGAAAGACGTCGGATGCCAGTAATTGTTGACTTGTAGGAGCGTAACGAGACAAGGGGACCAAGATCCGAGTGGTACAAATGAAAGGGGGTCCGATCCCCCAGGAATAGTGTAGGTGACATCAAATTCGTCGTCCCATACTTCTGAACAGAGCAGGTCGTCACTGGCAATCGGGAGGTAAGGATCAGAAGCACTGGGAAAGCAACAGGCAATTGGTGAACTGGAGGGTTTGCATACAGGGAATCGGGGAAGAGGTAACCGTGTCATGAGGTGGAAGGGGAACCGAGGGTTTGGAGAGAAAGGGATTCATCAGTGGTAACTGGGAATCGAGAGGTTCATGATCCACTGTGAACCCTAAGACTTCAACAGCTTTGGAAGCCGGTTGCGTCAGGGGAACTGGGGACGACGATCGTGGGGGGGGGGGGCGGTTCGAAGATCCGTCTTAGGAGTGCCCTTTGTCCTATGCATGATAAGGCAATCGGAGGGTAATCGGGAACCGTAGAGGTAACCGGGAATCGAATTCTTCATTTGGAGCGATATAAACAGCGTGCAGATGGCGAAGCGGTAGGGAACCCGTCTGGGGGGGGGGGGGGGGTTGGGTAGTCGCCAAGGTCCGAGAAGGGTGGATCGGGAACCGTTCTAGACACAGAAGGGTGTGGATCTGCGAGGGTCGCATAAGCGTTATTGACAACAGGAGGGGCAACCAGGGAGCCGTCAATCGACACATCCATTGGCCTGGAAGGTAATCGGGGGTAATCGACAGCACGCGTGTTTCTCTTCAATCATCGGGAATTGAATGCTTAAGGGTGATTACGCTAGCCTGAGCACCTTAGGAGAAATAATGTGGTTCGGCTTGTGCAGTCTGCTTATATAGACTGACCCAAGCCCGCGCATGCGTAGAAGTATTACGAGCCCAGCAGGGAAGCCAACCTTCAAACTTCTAGGGAAAACAAGCTCAAAAGGGGGAAACTGCTATAAAAAAGATAATTTATATTTTCATCGGCTATAAAAATGGAAAAATTTAAGTGAGATATGCTGGGATAAAAGGCCAAGGCGACTCCAAAAGTTAATTGTAATATAATTACCATTCGTTAGTTTTAATATCAGGTTGTAGGCTTCGTGCGAAAACAGTAGCCATATTATTGACAAAATCTCTGGAGCTATTATTACTAATTATTTTACAAACTATAACAAAACAAATCCCTTACTGCGTGCGTACAAAAACTAACTGGATCGACACTCCCTGGTGTAGATGCAAAACCCTCATTTTTATTCCGTCAAGTAAAGCTTGTTTTTGTACAGTTTTAAATGTGTTGCATCTTTTTGTCATACACACAAGAAAATTCGTACACTGCTTTTGTACGTTGATAAGATACATAAATTGCTGTAAAATCATACAGATGTAATGGAAACACACCACCACAACAGGATAGATAGAACAGCAGCCTAACAGAGATGCTCAGACGAAAGGGGTATCATCATAGGATACATAGCGCATGAGATCGAACCTCGGTTATTGATTTCAATGAAATCTAGGTCCATAATAATGGCTTACCGAAGCATGGTTGTTTTCAGCGTACGCATTTCTCTGTTGTGTATTGTATTTCCCAGGGACCTTCAACCGTTCTATTGGGTCAGTTCACTCAATTGAACGAGTCTCGGCTATAGCACAGCTATTTCCCATGGTAAAGTATACACCAGCAAGATTTAATTGGTGACATCTTTGCTCCCAAACCAATCCTCAAAGCAGACAAAGCTTGGTTTTTCGGAGCTAACAAAAAGATCTGTTTCAACTAGTCAGTAGTTTAAAACAAAATTAATAAGTAATTATGAAATATCTGATCGCACAATCCTCACTGAACATTAAAATCTATATATATAATTACACAAAATCCGCAATGCAGCCAGCAACAGCCAGCAGCAGCAGCAAGCACGACATACGAAGCAGTCATCTGCATCTGCAGCGCCCAGAACGCAACGTCCAGCAGCGCGAACATACGATGCCATCTACCGACCGAACGGCAACTTAATGGGGGGGGGGGGGGCGAGGGGGGGGGAGGAAGGGGAGTGAGATGACGCGGAATGAGCGAGCGAAGCGAGCGACTCCGCTAGTACACATTGATAAAACAAAAGGGCAAATTTTTATGGGATTACCCAAGATGAGAGTTGGCGACATCATTACTTCTAAACGAAAACAATGACATGACTATCATGATTTTGCGATGATCGTTTGTGACGGTGCTCTCAGCCTGATGACACGTTATAACACACATTGTAATTTTCAGTCGCATTGTCGATTGGACTTTGGTAGCTTAATGCACTTTAATACAATATAAATAATAATTGGAGCGGTCCGGCTTACGTTTGATGAAGAGTACACGTTCGTTCGTTAGTCCAATTTTGTGTCGATTCATCACCAAAACAACAGACAATGAGGTGGAAAAGTCAGTAAAATGGCGCAAAATGGGAACAGTGACATCAGACCGTTTGAGATTTGATTTTAAATCTTACACCGTTTCTTGCGCTGCTACCCAATACTGAGTGGACCGACCCAATAGAATAGTCGAAGGTCCCTAGTATTTCCTTTACATCCTTGTGTTGACTGTCCACTGGACAGCCACCCCTAGCTCTTTCCCATCATCAGATGACTTATGGACTAGTTTTTTAATTCCCATATGAACAGTCAGGGGCATTCTCAATGTTACATTCGCTGCCCGATGCTTCCCTGCCGGTCAGGTTGTACTACGTCAACGCGAAGCAGGAGGGGAAAGCTGCAGTGCGAAGTGTTGAGTGTTGGCATATTTTTTGCGTTTGTTGTTCCCTGGGTCCAGTGCAAAGTTTTAAACTGAGGTCTCTTTACCCAGACCGTAAACTCATTAATAATCTAAAAAACTCATTATTGGGGTGCCCTAAAAACACATTTTTTTTTAATATTAGCAAGAATTAGCAAGAACCCTATAAATTCTTGATATTATACTATTTTAGGTTCTGGTTGGCCACTCTAAATAGCTGTATTTATGATCGTTTGCAATCGCCTGTCACGCATATGCACTAACATTGGTGGTGACTGGATCCTTGTACATGCACCAAGTTCCTGCATGCGCTCGGCTCACAAACGATATGTTTAAGCTGCCATCTACGAAATTGGTAGTACTCTTTGGACGATGATATTTTTATTTATTTCATTTCATTTTATTTTATCTCGTTTTATTGATTGTGTTAGAATATTTTTTCTTTATAATGCTGAAGAAAGTATACGTACCCGATTTCTGATTTAAGCATTTCTTGAGGGATAACTGCGGCCGGGGGGGGGGGGGGGG
>JAHWFP010132261.1:0-12966 GCA_023313725.1 Lithobius niger | reverse complement strand
CCCCAAGGAGCTGCATGGCTTGTTGGAGGATCCACAATTGAAAATTGAAAATTCCTGGACTTTTGTAACTGGGGAAATCTCCGCTCATGACAGGGCCAAAAGATTATCCAGAACAGATCATGAGTGGGCCTTATATTTTATTATTCCAAAACTGATAATTTACAAATTGTGTAGGGGGTCTACGGGATAGCGTGTTGTCTTTATTGTATAAATTGCGGGTAATTATTTCTGTGTCCAAAACACAGTGAAATGTTTGAAGGCTAGTTGTAAGGGCTGTAACAGGGCAGTTTTCGTCATTGGCTAGGGAGATCGTTGGAGTGGTACAAAATTACATTTCTTCGTAGTCATTTCGTCGCTGTTGGTTACCTCAATAATGAAGGGTTAGGCTCGGTATTCAATCAGATGATCAGTGCCCCTATAATCGTTCTCAAGCGTTACAACGTGGTTAATGCATTTCTGCCAGTCACCAGGGGTTACATGGGCTGCCGCAGTAGTTGTTAATGTTTTGCCGTCTGCAATTTTACATTTTGTGTTGGATGCTCTTATTTCGTCTTTAACTTGGGCCCAAATTAACTCTACGAGATTCAGCTCGCAGTACGGAAATTTGTTGTTCGAGCCACGAAATAATTTCTGGCTTATTGCTTTTGCTTGTTGCTGCCTTGTCGAGTCGAAGTGAATGACACGGAACATTGTCCATCACGATCACCAAGTTGGCCGGAATATTTGGTAGTAGTTTTAACCAGTTTTTAAAACACTCGCCGTTCATTTCTTCTTGGTAATCCCCAGTCTTAGTTTTCTAATGAAAAGAAGTTGAGCACTATTTACAAATCCTTTTCGTCAGAGCCAGCATGCAATAATATCAAACGTCGATCTTTTCTCGGTAGTATGAAGGGGCCACCTAAGTTTTTTCCTTTCCGTGCCACTGCATCTGTCGGCTGTGATGTTCGTTGGCCCACATCTCGTCCACGTAAACAAACGGTGGATGTGGCTACGCAATTAACTTACCGAAGGACTACAGCGTAGAGCAACAATTTCTGGACTTTCGATATAAGTCGGAATCATAGCTGGAAAGGGCGAGCAAGCTTGGCAATTTATCTGCGCGCTTCAGCTTTCGATGTGCTAGGCCGTAGCGGCGTCGTCTGCGGCGTTAGGCATAATCGTAGTCATGCCGTAGTTTTGGCCAGAGTTGGGGATCGGTATTTCCTTTGCTACTGACAAGACACGCTTACCGTTCTCCGAAATTTTCCAATGGCAAAGCTGGTCTCTTAAATTTGTTGTTTCAACATCCGTGTTGTGTCCTGAGCCTCCATGTATTTGAAAACATTGCAAACAATCTCCTTAGCCGGCGAATTCAGAGGTTTTCCACGTCGGGAAAGCGATGAAGCGAGAGATAAGGTCGCCATGTTGGTTCGTCTGCTCGAAGAGATATTTTTACCAGGCGTGATCAATCCATTGTCCAAAAATCCGCGCGGAGTGGCCAACCAGAATCTAAAATAGTATAGTAATAAGTGGCGTAGAGATAAACGAAATAATGCTGGAGGTATGGTTAACAAACGAAGGGTCAGAGGGGAAACAGTAAGCTTCCAAACAACAATCCTAAAAATATTTTTAGATCTTTAACACCATACAGTGTTGAGCATGAAGGTGACGGATTTTATCTCCTACCCTGCATGCCCACTTTTGCCTTATACGAATTTAAGTTGGAAAGTAAGCTTACAGGTGCTTTTTGGTCTCATTTTACTGATTATTGGTTTTCCTGAGGAAATGATTTGCTACATGCAGTCAAACCTATTTCTGTGGGTCCGACAATTTGCCCCTTTTGCTCCCCCCCCCCCCCATTACTCCCAGTCATGCAGTGGTAAATAAAATTAGTGTTGGGCTATGGTTAGCAAACGAAGAGTTAGAAGAGGATGGCCCATCTACCAAACAATAATCCCTAAAATATTTTTTAGATTTTTAACTTCTACATACAGCGTTGAACATGATTTTTGAAAGGCGGTAGTGACGCTACAATACAATACGACTGCCATACGACACCCCCCCCCCCCCCCCGGGGGGGGGGTCCGGTCCAACACTATGCCTAACTATGTATTAAAATTTTATATTAGATTCTGACATATTTTCAGTTTTATTAATACAAACAACTTGTATTTGTATTTTTTGCTTGTAAGTTTTGAGTAACGGTAGGATGGGTGAGCACGGAACAACGTTTCGACGCCATGCCCCCCCCCCCCTTCCCCTGTAGCGTCGCCACCGTTGACAGGAGCAGACTCATGCAGTTTTTTTTGTATTTATGTTTTCAGAATCGCCACATCATCTACGATTTTGTGAACAACTCACAGTTCCGTATTTGTTCTCATTGGAAATAGATTTGACTTCATGCAGCAAAACTGTTACTCAGGGAAAGCAACGGTTAGTAAAACTGAACTAGGCTCCCAGTAAGCTTTTTTTGACTAGCGGAATGGGAGATATCATCCGTCATCTTCATGTTCAACGCTTTACGTAGAAGTTAAAAATCTAAAAAAAATATTTTAGGGATTATTGTTTGCTAGATGGGCCATCCTCTTCTAACTCTTCGTTTGCTAACCATAGCCCAACACTAATTTTGTTTACCACTGCATGACTGGGAGTAATTGGGGGGGGGGGGGGGGGAGAGAGAGCAAAAGGGGCAAATTGTCGGACCCACATAAATAGGTTTGACTGCATGTAGCAAATCATTTCCTCAGGAAAACCAACAATCAGTAAAATGAGACCAAAAAGCACCTGTAAAGAAATCCTGCAAGCTTACTTTCCAACTTAAATTCGTATAAGGCGAAAGTGGGCATGCAAGCTATCACCTTCATGCTCAACACTATATGAAGAAGTTAAAAATCTAAAAATATTTTAAGGATTGTTGTTTGGTAGCTTACTGTTTCCCCTCTGACCCTTCGTTTGCAAGCCATACCTCGAGCATTATTTCGTTTATCTTTACGCCACTTATTACTAGTATTAAAAAAAAAAAGTCTTTAGATTATTAAGGTCTTTTCAGGGCACCCCAATAATGAGTTTACGGGTCTGGGTAAAGAGACCTCAGTTTAAAACTTTGCACTGGGCCCGGGGAACAACAAAAAACGTAAAACGCAAAACGCAAAAACGCAAAAAATATGCCAACACTTCGCACTGCAGCTCTCCCCCCCTACTTCGTTGACATAGAACAACCTGACCAGCAGGGAAGCTTCGCCAAGCAGGGAAGCATCGGGCAGCGAATGTGACATTGGGAATACCTCTGACTGTACCTCGGTTCGTTGTAGAATCGATCTGGTGTCCACATGGCTGGTAGCCTACCACACACACGAATTGGCTGTGATTGGTCACGTTGTTCAGTGTCCCCGGGAACCCCCCCAATGTTTACAGTGCATTCTGGGACTTCTTCTGCTTGGTGACACACTGCCAGATTGAATGAAGCAAAAAAGAATATGCTCAATCAAAAGGAGCCAGTTTACTCAGAAAAGGTGTTCATAATAAATGTTGACTACTAGTATAATGAAAGACTAGTTGGTAAGTACTCGGCTTGAAGCAGGTTTACACCCTCCATTCAGCACGCTATACTACGGCATTGACTCTTAACTAGTGCACAGCCCATAACTGCACAAAAATCTATATTTACAGAGGCAAAAGTTGTCAATAGCACTCTCAAACAATAGCAAGGGTTAGCCTACTTGTAAATTATGCATAACATAATGCACGAAATCTTGGCATAGAACTATGATACGGACATAGCTGGTATGTTTGCATACAAATCTACAAATAATGATTTTTTCAGCAACGTTAAACAGCCATACAATTGAAGAGTGAGAAAAGTTTATTACTAGACCTGAACGAAACGCACAGAAAAAAAAAGTATCCCAAAGCAAATAGTTTTGCTGAGTAAGGGCTCGTTTATGCAACGAGACCTTCTTGCTTGCCGAAAGCTATTTGCTAGGCAACCGTTATTTATTTACGATTAATTTCCCGTTTCTATTAAATGAATGCGGCAATAGACAACAAATTAAATGTATTATAAATAACAACACGAACAAAGTGCAACAGTCATTTTAAACATTGCTACAACATTGTGGCCATTTCACGCTATTTCCAAAATTTACTATTCTCGCTGAAAAAAACAGCTCCTAGCATTGATCAAACGACAGCAGAATAAATAGCTACTCGCAGCGAGAATTCAAATTCCAACATGGCGTCCATTTCGTAGTTATCGAATCGAAGACAGCCCTTCGAATGCCGGTATTCAGGAATCTGTCCGTCGTCGTGTACTGCAGTAAAATTTGTTTTCTTGTTGTCATAAATCACGCTGTCATGTTGCACGCATCGTACGTCGTGTCGTTAGGCACGATGAGAAAATTTTCGTCCGCGTTGTTGCCATGATTACTACGTATAGACAACTCGAAAGCCGCAGTCTCCGACAAAGGCGAGATGCAGCCAGCAGATTTAGTATTGACCAAGTAAAAGCTAGTAAGCGAGAAAATTGTCCTTGCGTAAACGCGCCCTAAGGGCACGTTTGCACAACGACTCGCTTTTGCATTCTCGCAGCTAGAAGCTAGAAATCACCTCAAATTCCAACATGGCGGCGGTTTTATGTCTGCCGCCTCGCAACGAAAACAGCAAATAATGTTAGTTCAGAAGCGTTTGGGAAAATTGTTTCGTCATGAGGAAATCTTTATATTATTGGCACGGATTATAAGACTGCAAGTATTTACTCAAACGATGTCGGATTTAGCTAATCCACTTAGCGTTGTTACCATGGCAATGTCACCTTTGCTATCGCGATTGAGTTCTAGCTGCGAGAATGCAAAGGCGAGTCGCTGGGTAAACGCGCCCTAACTTTCTTGGACTATGCCTCCTGCCCCAAGCACCCATCTTCCACCATACAAAATATTCAGATATATACTTTTGTTTAACTAAAAAAATATATATAATACAAACACAAAAATTAGAGCTTCTAACCGGCAATTACAAATGGCAAAATAAAATAAAAAATTATCTCTGTCCAAAACAAAAAGTTTAGGATTTTTTTTTTAAATTTGCTTTTTTGGTTGTGCGATGTCGTGATATCAAATGCCAAGTTAATGCCACCAACTAAGAAATCAAACGGTAAATGGAATATTGAAAAATGCAGAGTAATCAACTTTTTGTTTTACCTTCAAACTATTACTTGGTGGGGACGGGGTTAACTTGGGGTTTAACATCACGACTTCAAATGGCGAAAACAATACGCATTTGACGTAATGACTTCGAACGGCTAAAAAACATGACAGGAACTTCCCTGAGAAGATTTCTTTGCAGCAGATACAACTTACTTCAGTAAAAAAGAAAAAATGTGGGAATATGTTAGTGTACTTACATCATACAGATTGCCAACGAAATATGCGATGCTCTACTCTTTTTGTTTAAATTATCTTTCTCCAAGGGTAACATACCCACGTTATGGAAGACAGCAAAAGTCATACCGATCTTTAAAAAGGGCAATAATTCCAACCCGCGAAATTACCGGCCTATTGCTCTAACAGTGGTGCCGTGCAAAGTCATGGAGTCTATCATTAGGACTGACCTACTTCGGTATCTAACTGATCATGGGCTTCTTAATGAAGACCAGTTTGGCTTTCTTCCTGGCCGCTCAACGACGGTGCAACTTCTGGTGGCACTTGACCACTGGACTGATGCGCTTGACCTCGGTATACCAACAGATGTTGCTTGTTTTGACTTCCAGAAAGCGTTCGAGTCTGTTGTACACAGCAAATTACTACACAAACTTAAGATGCTCCATATCGGAGGTAATCTCTTCCAGTGGCTGAGTAGTTTTTTTATTGGTCGATCCCAGTGTGTGCAAGTGGGTACTGCCATTTCCACCTCATGCAACCTTATTAGTGGAGTTCCACAGGGATCGGTACTGGGGACGCTCCTATTTGTTCTTTATCTGAATGATCTTTTTGCGGGGCCACAGTTTGGTCATATTTCACATTTTAAATTTGCAGATGACTTGAAAGCAAGCACCCCGATCACTTCTTTCTCTGATGGCTACCAGCTTTCAACTAGTATCGATACTGTGTCACAGTGGTCATTGGACTGGCAGCTACCACTATCTGCCACAAAATGCAGTATGTTCCACA
Source organism: Lithobius niger (assembly GCA_023313725.1). Lineage (NCBI taxonomy): Eukaryota > Metazoa > Arthropoda > Chilopoda > Lithobiomorpha > Lithobiidae > Lithobius > Lithobius niger. The sequence goes on along the minus strand of JAHWFP010132261.1, from coordinate 6,823 downwards.
TTGGTATTACAAACCCCAGCCTTATTTACACTCTGTCGGACACATCCCTCGACGGTCGTATTCCATACGTGACCTGGGGGTGTGGTTTTCCAGCGACTTGAAGTCCACTACCCACTGTCGCCTGATTTCAGCCTCGGCCTACCGTAGGTTGGCAATCGTCCGACGTTGCTTTACATCTGCTAGTATTGTGACCAAAATTTGGGCCTACAAGGTGTTTGTGCGGCCAATCCTCGAATACGCGAGTCCGGTTTGGTCACCCTACCTTTTGCAGGATATTGACGACTTGAAGCCGTCCAACGCTCTTTTACTCGTGGTCTTACTGGGTACCGCAATCATTCTCCCAACACACGGTTATCTATGGCATGCCTTGATCCCCTTGAACTCCGGAGACTGAAGGCTGACCTTGTTTTGACCTTTAAAATTCTGCATGGGTTGCTCTCTATCGATGTTCCATTCTTCACCCTGGCCTGTAACAGTAAAACTCGCGGCCATTCCCTTAAATTGAGCATGCCCATTCCACGGACGGACTGCAGAAAGTTTTTCTTTGCGTCTCGGGTAATAGGACCTTGGAATTCTCTTCCAGAAGCTTTTGTCAATTCGCCCTCAGTTAGTGAATTTAAGCGTCGCTTGGATGAACATCCACTTGATAAGTTTTTAAAAAGAAATTACCAAACTTAAACATTTCCCCTTTTCCCCCTGTTTCTTTATGCAGGATCGGTGTCAGTGGCCCCAGCCCTTCCGTTCTCCTGACCATTATAGGTCAAATTCTTATTTATTTATTATATTTATTTATAAGTGTTTTAATGGTAGGTTTTAATTTTTTTTTAGCACTTATTGCGATCTTAGTATAACCATATCACCACAATGAAACAACGAAATTGTACAAAATGCTAATGGTATCGTCTTGTATCGTGGTATCGCGATGCTGAGGTCGGGTATAAATTGTCTGGGAAACATTGGTATCATATCGCCAACAAGTCATTCTACTAAGCGAGACGCGGCAAAGAATTCTTGCCATCGACACAACCTAACGTACAAAAAAAATAGCATTTTCAAACTGTGTATAATAAAAGTAGTAACACCTACCTTATTCCTATCAAATATGCAAAACATCTCTTGAACTTTAGTTTCCTCAAGAGGATAGGGTTTGCCATTTTCATCACAAAATAAGGCTCGTGTTAAGGAATTAAATTCTTTCAGATTCAAGACGCCGTCTCTGCAAGTAGAAAAATTATGAAATGCAAATGTTATTATCGATTAAGGAAACAACATCAACTCGACCCTTCATTTCAGTTGTACAAAAAATCAAAAGATAAACTTTTAAATATGTTTCCAGAGTTGCAGTAGTCCAGGTGAACGCCGCCACAAATTACAGATGCACCCTTTACAATAGGCACCCAGGCACGTAGTACACTTTTTACTGAAAGCTGAGAAAGGGTTAAAGTTTAACAAAAAGGAAAAGTTTGCCAAAGCTTTAATTATAAGGCACATCACAGCGCCCAAATTGAATCGGTACATTCATAATTGAACAGATGTTAAAACTCGCTCGGTTTCTTGACTTTGTTCTTTTTCCCCAACCTCCTACTGTTTTAAAAATATTTATTAGCGATTTTTTAAACATTATCGAAAACAATGAGAGCACTTTAGCTACATATTGTGCTTTTGAAAATAATTCGTAGAATGTATTTGTAAGCCTCATTAAGAATTTTTCTTCGAAAACTGTAGATATAAGTTTTGTTGGCGCCAGCATATTTTCAGAAGAGCAGTCTCTCAACAAAACGGAATTTTTTAAGCAGTGTTAAAATTCGTTTTTACTATCCTAAAATATTTACCTTCAGTAAAAAGTGCTAAAATCACTTAGTTTATGCTTTTCAAGTTTTCATTGCCCAAAACAAGAACTTTATAGTCACACAGCCAAAGCTTTACCTCTAATGGAGGTAAAGCATTTTTATTACCTTTTTTAAACTTGACCTTTCATCAAAGCCTAATTACAACCATTTATCTATAGCAACGTCCGTTGCTACGTCCGAGCGACAGTTTCAATTTGAAGCACTGTATGACACACAGAAAGTAAGCTAATAATGGAAGAAACAAGTAGCCAAAGCTTTACCCATACATGTCAGATGTGCCAAAATATCTGTTATCCAGATTGTAAAATTATCTGTTCCGAATGTGTAACTGTCTGATGAAAAACAACAAAATTCCAGGTTGCCCTGGTTAATTTTTGTTTCTATTGCCTATTGAAAATATACATTACCCAATTTATTAGCATTCTCCTTCTCAAATGCTGTTTATACTAGAGATAAAACGAGTTCTTCCGGTTCGCTTAGCTACTGCGCATCTCTACTGCGCATCTCCACTGCGCAGTCGCCATCGTATATAAAGTCGAGGCGGAGCGGCAGCTCTCACCTTTTCGACATCTCTATCCTGCCCAAATGGCAACGAGAGGGGAGGAGGACGGGAAGCCGGGTAATGTATTTTTTCAATAGGCAGTAGAAACAAAAATTAACCAAGGCAACTTGGAATTTTGATGTTTCTACTTGCCGTGAAAAAAGACATTACCCAATTTATTAGCATTTCCATAGACTTCGTCAAGGTGGCGGGAGCCATTTGATCGGAGTCCCCTTAGCTAGTGACCGGCCCCTGTAACACAAAGCTGAGTGGCAGTGTGCCCAAGAGTTAGAGTACTCTGTGGGCTGCTAAATACGGCCCAACATGGTACAAACCGTCGGCATGGTAGGACATATCCCGGAGGTAATGGGATGTGAAGACGGTAGGATGGCGCCAGGAAGCGGATTCCATAATGTCTAATGGAAATGTTGCTGAAATGCGCCCAGGATGTAGAAATGGCACGGAGTTCGTGTGCCGTGACTGTGATATCCTCCGTGATGCAGTTGACATCAACAACCTCATAGGCCTGGAGGACGACGGTCTTGATCCATGAAGCAATCATCCGTGCCATCAGGTTCAGACGGAGGAGTCATTAAAGCCGTGAGGACGACGGATAGGTCCCAGTCCGGGAATCGTTTGGGGACCCGCGGACGATCTAACTGAAAGGAGTGGATCAGCGAGGAGATTTTGTAATTCGTGAGAAGGGCAGTATGCCCGGCAGCCTTTAAGACAGCATTCACTGCTGATCAGCATACCAGGATGGTGGATCCTCGTAAACCGTCTTTGAACAAAGAGGTTAGGAATCTGAGGAGGTCGTGCAAAGGCGGATTGACTGGATTGACCTGTTGTGGGATACACCAATGAAACCCTCGTTTCCAGTGACTGTCGTAAACATTTCGTAGTGGAGGATCGCATGGCCCTGGAGGCAAAGCGAGAGGCCTCGTCTTTAAGAGTAGGAGGAGAGCGGATGATAGTAGATGATAGTAGGAGGAGAGCGGATGATCGTCTTGGTGAGCGGAGGAGACGGATGATAGTAGCTACCTGTAAAGTTGTAGCGAAGGTAGATTCGGATGGTGGAAACGTCTCTGGTCCCAAGAGGAGGACCCAGAAGAGGGCAGGATGCACGAATGGTGGTGGTGCGGATGGGTATCATGCCCTTAATTGTAGAGGTGTCTAGGAAACACTGCTGGAAGCGGAGGGAGGTGTAGGTCGACAGCAGGTTCAGTGAAATGGCCAGAGAACGAGGAGGATGGGCTGCTAGTAATATAGTAGGCAGTTGTGCAGAGGTTGCCGTAAAGCGTGTTGGCTGCAAAGCGGACGTTAGCCCTGGATAGTTTGTCGGGAGGAATAATCATGCTGGACGTGTCGCCAGCCGAATGGCGGGGGTTGGATGGGGACGTTGGAGGTCTAATATGATGAGGATCGTGGTACTGTAGGCCCAGAGGGAGCAAGTCACCCCCCCCCTTTGTCCCGAGCAGGGGATCGAGGGGTAGGATGATGCAGAAGGCGGAGGGCGTCACGTAACGGACGTGGACATATACTGGAGATGGTTGATTATTATGGGAAACCCATAAGGAGGGAGAGCAGTAGCGGAAAACAGGTTGCGACCAGGCCAAGTCGGAGGAAGAGGATGGCTTGTAAAGAAAACAATCGGGGACGATCCCCTCGATTGTCTGCAGCAGTTCTGGTAGTGGGATCTCGGAAGGATCGGGGTATCCTTGGAACGGCAGGGTAGGTTGATAGAAAAGGACGGTTCGGTGAGTAACAAGAATCAGAGTCCTTGTCCTCAGGAGGGACTTGAGGAGGCAACTGAGCGGACAGGATGGGATGAGGCGGATCGTTCAGGGCAGCAGAAGGGAAAGCTTGTGTCGCTTAAGGACGGATGCAAGCCAAACTGTCGTCTAACCAAACTGGAGCCTTTCGTTTAAAGGTTTGGAGTAAGGAGTCCATGAGGGAATGTACAGAGGACGGAGTGAGTGGTTGACTGGTCCGCTGAGAGGTGGATTGTCTAGTTACCGAAGGATGGGATGAACGTGAGGACAAATCCCGAGGAGTAAGTTACGATCCTGTAGAGGATGTTAACTTGGCAGCAACCTTCCGAGGTTTAAGTCGAAGCTTCTAAGCAAGTGTATCGTTTCTTGGTATGAGTCTGTTGGCAGGAGAACGTAGGTTCCGCACTGGAGAAGGTTGACTGCAAGGGATCAGGGATGTAGCTGCAGTGTTCCTAGGTATCAGGACGGCTCAAAAAGAAGAGGATAGTGCGGCGGACGCGGCTGCAACAGTATCTGCAACCGGTGGGACTGGAGGGGATGCGGAATGATGAGTGCAGGATGCGGAGCCATCCCCCGGCGTCCCTGTAGCACGAGGCATAAGGACGGCGTTACCGAGGATGGGGGTCGGATGCAGCGCATGGCGTGAAGCTGGGAACAAGGCGGACAGCCTGGCTCTGAGGGAAGAAGAAAATGGATTACCTAATGTGGTGGACAGCGTCCTATCCTGCCCCTACCTTACAGACAAAGGTCTAACAAGAGGAACGAAGGGTGGTGAGGATCGTGACGTTGTTGTTCTGAATGGGAGCAAGCGCCCCCCCCCTCCCCCGAGAAGGGGAGCAAGGGGTAACGAGAGGAGTGTGAAAAGCGTCCTGTGAGGAACGCATCCAAGAGCCCAGGAATAGGGCTTGGGGAACCGTAGACTGATCCGTGCAGGCCTATCTTAGAGAGCTTATATCCTTTTCCCGGAGGTATAAATGCGGGCGGAACTGGTCGAGGACCAGGGACAGCAAGATGTGGAGGACCGGGATGGGACATGGAGATAAATAGGATGGAGATCTACGTTCGCAGCAGAGTTGGAGGATCGTCGTTGCTTTGGTGGATGAAAGGCAGGCGAAGACTGGCCGATGATTCAAGAGGAACAGCGAAGGCTGGTGATGGCAAGGACAGAGGCGGATGGCGGAGCACGCGTCCGAAGATCGAAGGATTAGCTAATGAAGAGGATGAATGACAAAAGGATGGTACCTGCGAGATGTACAGGATACGGCCCGAGGCGGATCGGTCTCTACAAAAGCATCCCTGGTTGTTGCAGAAGGAAATGAGGACATTAACGCCGGAAAGATAGCGGACGGCGGATTGAGTGGTTGTCGAACAGCAGAGGATCAGTGAGTAGGGATGCGTCCGGACCGACGATGGGTCACCGTGGCAGGAGGAATTATCCTGATCATAGGGGAGGACAGAGTGGCCCTCCGGCCTGCCGATCCAAGGACTGTAGAAGGTATGGCCGGGAGCGGTACCTCAACCGGTAGAATCTTGGAAGACATCCTGCAGAAGCGGATGAGGGCGGATCGCAGTGAGGATGAGGATCGCTGGTCCGGAGGACCGGTGGACGAGAAGAAGATGGAGAGGATCAATGGACACAGGAAAACGCCCAATCGGTGGTGGAACACTTGCGAAAATAGAAGCATCCTAGTCTGAGGATGGACCAGACCTCTGTCTATTCGCTCCTAAGGGTGGATCAGAGGAAACCGGGAGTGAAGCGTCAACCGGGAGTGGATAGCGAAAGTAGCTGGTTCCAAGGACCGGTGGATCCGTGAAGAGGATGGAGGTATGCTGGAGGATGGACACAAGAATGGGATCAGTTGAGGAGCAGCGTGTAGCACAGCTGCACAGGACGCCAGTCGAGGAAAGACGAGCGGACTGCATCGTCAGAATATATATCAGAAAAAGGCCGCGCAGCAGGATGCGCAGGTGGTGAAGACGTGGAGGGATACCATACCCCTTTAAGGAATACCAGCATTCAATGCTGGCGGGAAGGAAGGCGCAATCCGACAGTAAGTGGTGAAACGGCTCAACTAAAAAGGACTGCACAGAAGCAGTGCGCAGTGGGGAGCCGCGGTTGAGGACCTTTTTTTTTTCTTTTTTGGTAGGTAAAAGCCGATAGAAGGCAATGAGGCAGCCCATCCCAAGGAATGCTGCGTGGAGGCAGCCCCCTCGTAGGGGGACTGAGGACGAGGATCGGCGCTAGGCTGAACAAAGTCACCCATTACCTACACGCACGCAGACGCGAGGTCGTCGGCCAAAAACAAGGAACGGCCGTTCCGAGGGATGGCAGCGTGCGAACGACGGAGGCGGAGGGCCCAGACGAGCAGCCAGGACCAGCGAGGCCGGATGGCGAGGAAGGGGGGGGAGGATATCCCTTGCGTCCCCTTTGCTCGCGTCATCACAAAGCGGAGGCGGACGTTGCGGAGGCTAGTGCTAGAAGCGGATGGTAAGCACAGCGTCCCAACGAAGTGAACAGCGTGGTGGCTAGAGAAGAAAAGGTGAGAGCCGCTGCTCCGCCTCGACTTTATATACGATGGAGGCTGCGCTGTGGAGATGCGCAGTAGCTAAGCAAACCGGAAGAACTCGTTTTATCTCTAGTAGAAACAGCATTTGAGAAG
>JAHWFP010132260.1:16091-45786 GCA_023313725.1 Lithobius niger | reverse complement strand
TGGAACCCATACACTTATCTTCTCTACCTACGACTGTGTGAAATGGGACACCGTAGCGTAGCAATTGCCATTGGGTGTGCTTGTTCCCGGACAAATTTACGCAGCAAGCAATAGCAGAGAAACAGTGAGAAACTAGCATAGTCGCTCAATTAACCATTTGACAGCTGAATTAATTTTCTATCTCCAAAAAAGTAGGGGTAACCTGGACGAGACTCGAACTAGCAACTTGAAGGAGCTCTGTAACTTCAGGCAAACGCCTCCACCAACTAGGCCACGGCCGTCTCTACAGTCGGCCATCTCGTGCATACTTTGGACTGTTTTTACGACTCCAAGCTGTGCTTGTGTTTTTGGCGAGTATACTCGTCCTCAGCACTTTAAGGGTTAAAACTAAAGTTTGAATAAAAACCGAGTTTGTACGGAACAAATAAACCATGTATGGAGTAGAGGACAGCCAATTTAAGATGATAATTAGATTTACACACGGTACATGACAGCTCTCATTAATGAAAGGTAAACGTTTTATCCAATGCTTGAGATTTTTTTTTTTGCTTAAGGGTTGTGTTTGCAAAAGCCGACCTGAGTCACTGAATGTCACTGTAGATGGGAAATGTTGCTTAATGATGGGTAAATCTGTGAGTATGCTGCTGGTGCTTATCTTTCTGAATCACCTTCAATGTCGTAGGATTCCCAATTTGATTTTTTTTATTCAACCCTTCAAAAATGGGAACTTTTGTTCATTACTAACTTGGTCAAGTTTTTATTCTTATTCACGGCAAGGATACAATGGTACGCATGGACGGGCGGTAGAGAGAAGCGGCAAAAATAAATTTAGATACGTATTACTGTGTACAGTAAGCCTAAGAAACATGTCTGGTAATTTTTTCCCTTGAAAAGTTTGAAAGTTTTTTTTTTTTTTGGGGGGGGGGGGGGGGGGGGGGGGTTGCTTGTTTTAACAATTTTCTTACCACAGCTTACCCTGAGAAGTACAAAGGGTACCAAGGGGAATGGTGGAATGTGGCGGAGGAATGGGTCAGGTCAGCTAGTTCTTATTTTCCAAGGCAAAAGCAAAGTTTTTACATTTGTTTTATAACTTTATTTGCAATATAATCTTTTACAGAGCCTTATTGAAAGTTTTTTGTTTTTTTTAAATGAACCAAGAAACATCACAGTAATTGTAAAGTAAAGATAGGAGTGTTTTCCCCAGCTTGCCATGATTTCTCTTGGCTGGTAGAGAACCGTCTAGGTTTCATGAACAATTGCACTCCCCGTAGTTCAAGGTCATGCAGGTGCTGCATTACAATACAGTTAACCAGGGGTGCAGAATATGCCAGAATGCTAGAACGAGGTTCGCGGGAAATTTCAGAGAACTGCAGAAATTCACTGAAAAATGGCTTGCCTACATAGTGAAAGGCTGGAAATTATAAATATCTGTAGGAAAATTTTGTGGGAAATTTTGTCCAGCAAGAATTTTCTGCACCCTTGCAGTTAACCTCTTTCTAACTGTCCATTGGTCTTTAAAAACCAAACAGTTGTACACAGTCACTTTTGCATGCAATGTTACCTGAAGTTATGAAAGGAAAATTGTGTTCACTGTAAAACCACAAAAGCACAATGACGGGGCACAAGTATTAACGTTGGGAAAGCCACTCACACAGCTGTAAGCACTTGAAACAACATACAAAACATAAATTGTTTGAAATATGCAATAATGCAACAGAAAACTTTCTGAACCAAGTCTTACCCTTTTCTGCTTCCTTTGCCACCGTCCGACGTCCCAAGCGAGGGAAAGTGTAGTTCACTTGATATTTCTGGAGCCGTTTTCATGCCAGCTTTTGACCTAGGTCCAGATGATCCACCGGATCCACTTCCTGGCCCACCACCTCCACCCCCAGAACCACGAGCATGTGGTGGCCGATAAACTCCACCAGGAGTCCTGCTGTCTTCTTTCTTTTCCTCCACAGTAACTAAAACAGGAGTTCGCATAATTTACTACACATTCTGAAGGAATTCTGCCATGACCATGACTATTCACAATGAGAACCATAAATGCCACGGGATTGGGACTTGTACAATCTATAAGGTTGTATAGTATGTAGTCTAATCCTTACAGTACATCATTTGTAGATATTTGTGAATACTAAGGGGGGAGTACTGTAGGAATCATGGATACAGATCACTGTGCACCCTCTGGTTAGTTCAGTAAAACAATGACTTCTTGCCCAGAAATATTATCACCCGATTACGTGCTTTTATACAGGGTGTCCACATTTATTTTCAATGTTGTTTTTTAAAACTGATTTTACAGTTAAATCCACATTAATGAAAACAATCGTCTTAAAGGGTAGAATTTCTGATAAGGCACTCAAGTTTCGCTATTGTAATGCTACGATAGCTGCAGTGTAGTTCTGGTTTTGAAACAATGGCAGATCACTATAAAAGCAAACAGCGCGTGGCAATGGCTAAATAATTACGAGTCAAAATTGCGACAGCAACACAGAGGATTCAGAACAGAGTGTGGAGAAGCACCCTGTACAAGACATCCGTTACTTGGCTCCTTCCATTAGCACTAATGAAAAATCAATCGACTACAATTACTTGCTCCAATTTTAAAACGAAAATGTAGCGTACGTCAGCTGTAACAAGACTAAAAGAAGCATGTATTACCAAAAAGAAGAAAAAAACTGGCCTACTCAGTACTCGCATCAGACGTCCGAGCTTCAGTCGATAAATTTTTGGTTTTATAGAGATTCGAACATCAACAGTGGTGTGCATCCAATGCAGCTTGCCAAAATTGTTAAAACCGACCTTTCGTTACCATTCAAACTCTTTTGTAAATCATTACGAATGCTTTGGTTTTTTTTTTTTTATAGGAATGATAACACTTCCACAAAAAAGCTTGATAACATTATCATGTGAAAGAGCAGGGAAGGGCTCAAGAGATCTCAAGAAATTAAGTTAAACTTTACACTAAAAAAAAACCAAACAGAATGACAGTTTTTCTTGTACCCAACACCTATTAACTAGTTGTAAGTACGGACTCAAGAATACAAAAAACGTTTTTTCATGAAAGTCATGAATTATGGCCGAAATGTGTGGCACTTTGAGTTTTTCTCCTGAAAAATTTTGAAATTTTAAATTAATTTTGTTAAGTTTTAAATCCACCCAAACGGGTAAAGAAAAAAAGGCGCCAAGTTTCCAAAAAGATCGGCCCTTGAAGGTACAGAAGTGATATCATTCAGATAGGGAAAAGCTGTCAAGGTTAAGCCTATTAGCCAAGTTAATCGCACAGACTACTAGTTCAAAAGTTAAATGAAAACCACAACACTGCTACTCACAGTAGCAATCTTCAAGTTTTCATGTAACGTCCAAAGCACGTGCTATTTAAGTTGGCTAATAGGCTTAACCTTGGCGGCCTTCCCCTGGTTGAATATCATTTCCATCAAAGGCCGATCCTTTTGGAAGCTTGGCAGCTTCTTACACCAGTTTTGGTTTTTGGTGGAATCCACCAGGTGGATATCACAACTTTCATAGGGATGTGAATGCACAAAACGTCACACCGTTATCTGCATCTCAATCTTTTTTTCTAGAGGAATTTTATGTCTATACATTTTTACATTGATAATTTTGAATTTTGCCATTACCAAATTAACCGTAACATCAGTCAAATTGACATGGCTTGGTTTATTGTATGTCCATGCTTCAAATGGTTAAGTTCCTTCAGTACCGTTTTTGCGCACACTGGCTAACAAATGCTGGGCTACACGCGTGCACAACCGCTATCCACGCTTGTTAACCGAAACCGCAAATCGCAGTCCAACCTAGAAGTCACACACGGTTGAGTTATGGACGATCTCATGCTGCAAGACTTGACATCAACAGCTGGCGAAAGGAAGGAAGTAGCCACATGATCCTATCCTACTCACGCAATAAAAAAATTTGGTATGTAGTCTACAGCATGATTAAGGAGGGAAAAATACAGAACTGCTTTTGTATTTTGCACACCAAACACTTTCGATATCGTGGCGTCATCAGCTAGGGCTTAACGCATAAAATTTACAAATGGACAAAACAAACTTTTACATCATTTGGCGTAGTATTTCAGTTTCTGTGAAGTATCCAAAATTTGTTAGTCGGCAGAACTGTCATCTGCTGTCTTGATTTCATTTTTAATTGTTATGAATTCTTAAATATTTTAAGGTCTCATAACTGGATAAGAGCCATGAACTGAAGTTCAGTTAAATATTAGTTTATGTAAGCTAACTAGGTCTATTAAGGCTGGGGAAAAAAGGCTTTGAAGAAATTAGATACAGTTACATGGAATTAACAAAAAAATGTTGCTTTATTTTTCTTGCTGTGGCGTGTGTCGCGGAAAGAAAAAAATGGTTGCGGTAAAATACTGTTCTTGGGTTAGACAGTCAGCACCCATAACTTATTGAGCATACAGTCTTTCGAATGCTCGACCTGGTACCAAGATTCGTGGGAAAAAAACTGATCAGTACAGGATCAGCTTACCAACAAATAAATCTGCTAGCATGGTTCATATAACCAAATACTTTTTTTTTTTTTTTAAAAAGGATATTCCTCACCTACGCATTAAAAAAAAAAATTTTCTCAATGTTAATGCAGGTCAGAGAACCGAATTTATTCAGCTGAATAAGAATACTGAATTAACTCCTTGCATAGCCTTAAATGTTTTTTCAGGGTGGCATCCAAAAGCTCATGACGATAATTCACTGAATTTTCCAGACCAATACTGACATCATTTTTTCCCCGATTTTTTTTTTTTGGTCGAAGGAAGGTGCAGGTCTGACAAAAATTTTCTTTCACTCAAATCACAATAGGCTAACTAGAGCGCATTGCATTCTAAATAAAAAATGGCATTGCCTTAGTTTGTGCTGGTAAAGGAAGGCCATAGTCTAGAAATGCATTCAAAACTAGAAAACTAGAAACGCACTCAACACGTTAAGTCTCATATTACTTAGGCCTGAGGAGTTTTCACTTTATATCAGAAATAAAACATAAAGGAAGTGAAGTTTTAACTGAAATAAAGTAAAGATTTTAGAAATAAAAAATGAAATTCAAATCAGCTATTCTTTATAGATGAAAAAGACTTCCGGAAATGTTAACATTCCTTGACTTTTAGTAAATGTTTCCATATTTGATAAGTTCCCTGGATTTTTTCAGGTTTTCCATGTAGAACACTACCCTTTTTCATTTTGCTTTTGACTTGAAACAAACGTTTTATGCCACATTATCATCTAATGTCCTTACCTAAATGACAATTCTAACTTATTATTTTCAAGTACTAAATTTAACCCTACATACGCATTGCACCCGAAATCGGGCGTGTAGTATTGTGGCAGAACACGCGTTGAGCCCTATATCGTGCTGCTGATGACGTGAAATAAGAGATTCGCTGCTCGTGATTCGCTGGTACTGCTTCTTAAATGAGAAACAGGGGTCGTAGCGGGTTTTAGGGGGAGAAAAGTAGGAAATAAGGATTTTTGTAAGTCATAAATAAGTAAAAATAAGGAATTATTCACTAAAAAGTAGGAACCCGTCGGCATAATATCAGGGCTTAATAACAGTAAATGTGATAAAAGCTTACTCGTTTCAAGAGCATTCTTAAATCTAGGCTACCAAATCCAATTTAAGAAAAATCTTTTTAATAACTTGATCCCATGGCAGCAGCAGTAAAAAAGTAGCTTTTGAAGCTATGCAGCGATGGCTCAGGTGTGTGGGGGGGGCAGGGAACCACCGTCAGACAAGTCTGACGCAGTCGTATATGAGACAAGAATTTTTTAGTAGGCCTATACTTTTTTCTGAACATTTTAAAAGATTTGTAGCCTAACTTGTTCAAAAAAAAAATGCCTACGCAACTTGCCAGCAATACCGTAATAATCTCCACCGAGACGTAAAATATATAAGCATTCTCTTCAGCAAGACTCCATCTCTACTATTTTAACAATACAGCCGTTGGGAAGGGGGGGGGGGGGCGGAGGATGTAAAAAGGAGTAAAAAACAGAATATATCGCTACTACGCTATTTTTTCATCCTCATCTCACAATTGATTTTAGTTTTTGCTAAATAGCCTGTAAACTCCATAGTCGTTTGAGATAGTCATGAAGTGAAAGGCCTAAGCCATAGGAAATCTCGTTTCGAGCTGGTTAAAATCAGTGGCGTGCACAGGAGGGGAAAAATTTCGAAAAATGCCCATTTTACTCTTTTTGTAAAAAAAAACATGTCGTATTTTGGTTTTCTGACCCGATAAACCCTGGTGCTGCAACCAGAGAAAAGGCCTAGAGGCCTAGAAGGGGCAAAAAGAAGGCCAGGAAAGGAAAGGAGCACAAAATGGCAATAAAGAGTGACAAGCTTAAAAATGGGTAAAAAAAAACTGACGAACAAAAAAAAAAAAAAAAAGTCTCCAGAAACAATACCTCAGCGTGCCCTTTTACAAACGTTGCCCCTGCCGTCTCGGTGGTCTGTGCATGCTACTGGTTAAAATCGGTCACAATTTCGCGAATTACGAATTAAATATTTGTTGTAAGACCCAAGATCAACATAATAAATTTTGACCCGTGATGATTTAAGGAAAGAAGGGCAGCGGCAGTGATACATTTTAATTTTATTAGCAGTACATGAAAAGCTGCTGCATGGAATTGTAGCTTAACTTTCTGAATATTTTCTCGTTGTCGACCCTCTACAAACTGGAAATAACCAAATGTGTGACGAAACCATTCCATCGGAGCTGCCTCAGCAAACCCAAAGCACATGGTGACGTAATACAGAACACTTAAGGTTTTTAATACTCATTCATTGTATCGAGAAACGAAATTACAAACAGTTAGTACTAAATTTAAACAGTGGAAACATAATAGTAGGCTAAGCACTAATCCAACAATTTATGCCTGGATGTTGACGGTCGACTTGTGAAAACGAAACCGTCACACGCAAGATAAGAAACCGGAAGTCACAAACTCACAAACCGGAAGTGATGCTTTTCAACACGCACGCGTAGAACGCCTCGTTACTAGTGCCTGGTCGATTTATTTGCAAGGTACAACAATGACAAGGTAAAGAGAAAATGCTTTTATATTTATTTTTTATCCCGTTGATGTGTAGCACTTTATTTAAATGTTGCGAAGCCAGCATCGCAGACATTATCGTAGCAAAATAAATACACGCAGAATAGTAGCGTACGTTGAAAAAAGAATAAAATTGCAGGGCCCGAACCTGCTTAATTTTAGTTTATTTTTCCTATCCGAAAAATGGAGATTGTACCAGAGAACTTGTTCTCGCAAGGAGAATCGACGTTCTCAGAGTGGAATCCGACGAAACTGTGTTACTTATGGGATGTCCCTTTCTGCTTTCATCACCTTTACTCCCATTCATTTGCATTAAATTACACACTAATTTATGCAATTTGTGCGTCACTTCCGGTCGCGTCCTCACTGATTCCCTGCCCTGCCAATCCATTGTCCTTTTTGGCGGATGGCTCAGGTAACCCTGCGTCAAAGGAGGCGGGAGGGCAATAAAACTAACACAGTTTCGTCGGATTCCACTCTGAGAACTTCGATTCTCCTTGCGAGAACAAGTTCTCTGGTAGAATCTCCATTTCTCATTCGCAGAATCCTCCTCAATGCATTACTTATGGGAAATCCACATATTAAACGTGGCGCGGGGGCTAGCCTACTTACCAATTATGACAACAGCCCCTTCGACTGCATACGCTTGAGCACCTAACCGGACAATCCCAGTCCTAGCTCCCTATTGTAATGATTACTAAACGCGGAGGGGGACGACCAGTTCGCCAACGCCATGATCTGTGGGGGTGAAACCCCATACCCAGCTGCGGCCGATGTCACTGCCGCCCCTGCCAACACTCCACACAACCAACGCACCAGCATCGGTGCCATAAGACAGGAATATCCCACTTGGCCGTCTACCCGTCGCCCGAAAAAGTTCATCACGCAATTTACAAGTCCGGTATATGTACGCCTCCACGTGCCGGATCGCATCCAGTTGATGCTCTTCATGCCGGTGGAGACGCAGGGTTAGCCACTGTACACCCATACGAGCCATCTTGTGTTCCCGCACCACGAACACGGCTTCTCGATTGTTTATGTCACACCATTCTAAACCCAACTGTGCCAACTCGCTGACCCTTATCCGCGCGGCTATGGCGAGCCAACTCGTAGGATAACAATTTGAGGCTCAGCCGCTTCGGCGGGTGCAACGTTGGTAAATAACTGCTTACGACTGCTAAGCCCCAGATTACCACGGCGGGCGTTTGTGGAACATCCCCTTGACGAACCACTTAACCACCGGCTGCTGCGACAGGGGAACCCCGTCCCGTCCCTCATGAAATTTTGACAACACAGCTACATAACCCAGGACAGTTCTGTACAGCAAACCCTCTGCAAACAAATCAACCACTTACCCAGATAGTCTTCTAGTCGACGTCGCAATATCTGCTTCCACAATTTCCTTGGCCGTTCTCTGACAACGTGTACACATTTTGTGAAAGTCTATTGTCCTGTACACAACAGCATCTTCCCTGGAAGGGAGTCTCAAGCAGTGTAGGTTCAGGCGCACACAAAGTAAATAAAGAAAAAGCCACGCCGGTCGCTGCCCTGGCAGCAGCGGCCCCACCCCGTCCGGACCTACCACCACTCGGAGCCACGCCCCCGGGGCCGTCCCCATTTGCCCCGCCGGGGGGTAAACAACGTCGCGGAGACATTGGCGCCCGCCGAAATGCCACCGATGAGCGCTTGGCCGCCGACACCTCTTGTTGTGCTTGCTTTAGCAGGTCAGACAACGGGATCCCGAACATTTCCATTAACGTAGGCTCTCTGGCCATCAGTTCCGGGCTCAACTCCTCTGCGAACGCAAATTTTAGCCGATCGCATCTTTAACAGTGCCTGCACCTGCCAGGTTGTCGAATCTACCAGCACCTGTGTACCAGCTACCAAAATCCACGGGCGTCATAGTGCAGAACTTCAATGCTCGCAACAAAGGAATTGCACCAAGAAAAAGTCCGTCTGCGTTCCCATCAAAACATTATCGGTGAATTCTATCGCTGACGCTTGTCCACCGCGCCGTAACACCGGCGTTCGTGGAGGTGCAAATTCTTGCTGTAAGGCGGGGGCGACCACATATCTGTCCGATATCAACTCCTTTTCTGCTTTTGACAAATGTTCGTTCTTATGCTTCTTCCACCACTCAAGCACGACGGCATCAACGTCCCACATTGGGGCTTTAGGTGTTACTGCCCCGGGCAAACTCGGCCCTGCGCCCTCTCCAACTGGCAAATTCACTGGCTCGCCCTCCGGCACCGTCCAGACGGACCGGCCCCTCATTCTTATTTAATGCCAACAATTCACTCGCATCCGGCCATCCTTCCGGATTGAACCAACCAGCACCCAATTCGTTGTCATCGCCGTAATTAATCTCATTTTCGCTCTCGAAAGGCCCTTGCCTGTCAACTGCCTGTCTAGGCCGAGCATAATTATTTTCGTAATAAGAGCTTCGATCCCGTTCCCAGCCTGTGGGTCAGATCGGAAAATACTGGTCCCATTCTGACCACTCATTCTTTCTGTCATTTTCACGTAAATCATTCACCGGCCCATTCGCCATCGGTAATGCGCTTCGCAATGCCACTTGCATTTCAGCGCTGATTAATTTAGGCAACGCAGAAATCGAGCCCGCCAAACTTCCCCACGGGATTAACGGTTCCCGGCTCTCGGCCGCGTTAGGCCTAACACGCCGCCATTTTCTCCAGTCTTTTCAAGCACGCTACTCACAGCCTCGTTTGTCCTCCGTCGCCATCAGCTTGGTAATTGACTCTCACAGTCTTAGGTAGCTTTTGCTTTTCTTCCCCAGGCATTGTTCCAATAAGCACGACCCAGATATTGGAAGCCTCTTTCACTTATTATAACTATTCCGCATATATCCGGATCCGGCGCCGGATAATGTGGTATAATTGCGGCGAGATCTGCCTCAATATAATTGCGGCGAGATCCGGAACTGGCAATTATATTGAGCCGGATACCGGTTGCAACACAACCAAAACATTGTCGCCGTAAATATGTTGCTTGCCTCGGTAAAAAATCTTAAAATAACTCCGCGATCTACGGGTATAAAAAAATTGCAGACGTAATAATTACAGTGTAAATTATTGCACAAAATTATATACTTGGGGGGACAATCTTATTAGGTTTTCATAACTTTAAAAAAAAAGTTGAAGCTCGACTACGTAAATCCGCTTTATGAAAATATTAACCTTCCGTTGCAGTACATGGGAGACCTTGAAATGTTAACGTCCTCTGGTTCTTCTTCCATTACAGCGTTGTTTAAGGCTTCCGACATCTTTTTCTTAAGTTTTTAATACCGTAGAAGAAGTTTAAAGTTGTTTAATTTCCTTAATTTATATTCACTATCGTTGAAGGCAATCCGTTTACGGCCGCCATCACGCTCCCCCTCCCAGCCGGCTGTCCGCCAAGAGACGCGCACCTGCTAGCTCTAATGGCTGTGACCTTGACTCGCTTCGCGTGACGTCACTTGTGACTGGCCCCCCGCTGCGATGAGTGATCACGTGCTATACACGTGCCAATCGGGGAATCCCAGCTTTCCAACACAACTAAGATGGCGGCCGTTCGTTGCGTTGTGTTACGACAACTTGAACCAGGGGCTAGTTTTAGCAAACAAAAGCAATTTCACATCAATTTTGACGACACGGCCAACAACCACATCAGTTGAGGTAATTAAAAGATGATATTAAATAAAATAAATCCAAAATACGCGTGCCAAAGTACCTAATTCAGTCAGAATTACATCTCTTGTATGCAATGGCGGTTTTTCTTTCCAAACGGGACTTTGAATCCAGGGTGCGTCGGGAGTTTTAGAAACGGTTTTGAAGCGACAATAAATCATGGTTTGGACGCCAAGGGGTTAAATTCGAGAAGTAATACGGTTTAATGACGGCATCAAAAACTAGCAAGAAAAAATTAGCATGATAAACCAACTTCCATGTTGCAAGAGTCGAGAGTTTTGTTCATAAAATAAATACAGCTTTTTTTTATGTGGTTTCGTTCCTTTTTTTTTTTTTGCTCTCGTTCTTTAATTTTGCTCTCGGTCTTTGTTATACTGTGCGCAATACAAAACGGAACGAAAGCAAAAAATTTAAAAGGGAACGAAACCAACGTAAAAAAGCTGTAAGTAAAAGACCTGTTTTTTAATGCAACCAAAATTCAATAATTTTAATGTAAAATAAATGCATCAACTACATACTGGTTTCACAAATATTGCAAATTATTTTCGAAATGAAGCATTAAGCTAATCAATGAGAAATCCTTCAACTAAAAAAATGTTTTCTGATTGATTAACCTATGAATGCTTTGTTTGATTTAAAAAAAAAAACATTGCAAAACAGTTCTGTAGCCTACGTGCAATTATACTATACTGGTACTCTTAATAGCGTAAGACTTCTAAGTGTTTAATGTAAGAAAGTAATGTTAAACAAAGCGAAAATTAACACCATGGCTGCAACTTATAAGAGGAATAAAATAAACAACTTTATTTAGTTTTTGTGTGTGAATTACCCGGTATCCGGTACCGACCCGGAACCGGTCCGGCTCCGACATCTAATTATTCGGAACCGACCCGGATCCGGCAAAATGGTATCCAGGCGATCCCTAATTATTTCATGCAATCGTACACACACAACCACCTTGTGCCACGGCAAAAAAGACAATGGATCGGCACGGCAGGGAAGCAGTGAGGACGCGACCGCAAGTGACGCAAAAATTGCATAAATTAGAGTGTAATTTGATGCAAATGAGGGGGAATAAAGGTGCCGAAAGCAGAAAGGGACATCCCATAAGTACCACAGTGAGGAGGATTCTGCGATTGAGAATATACATCACCTGTTTTATAGCAGTTTCTCCCCTTTTGAGCATTATTCCCCTAGAAGTTTGAGTGTTGTCTTACCTGCCCGGCTCGTACGATATAGCGCATGCGCGAGCTTGGGCCAGCTTATACAAGCTCCAGTGCCGCGTTCTGTCGGCATCATTTATCCACATTCCAGAACCTACCTCATGGAGGGGAGGCTTGGGCGGGAATTTAGGTAATGTATATTTTCAGATAGGCAATAAAAACTAAAATTAAGCAGGTTCGGGCCCTGCAATCTTAGTCTTTTTATAGCCGAAGAAAATAAACATTACCTGTTTTATAGCAGACTTTATCATCTGGTGGAGGGCTAGGTTCAAGTCTCCCGCTGTATGAGCCGGCGCCCCAAGGAAATTTAATTCCTGATGAAAACACACCTATTCCCCCAACCAATTTCACTGTGCTGACCAAGTCAGAAAGATAGCGAGACTCAAGGGCGAGCAGCTTGGGTTGTAAGAGGTGAGTTTGGGAAATGCGGGTTGCTCTATGTTATATTGGTTGTATACCGCATTCAGGGGGCATAACATCAAAGGGGTACAAGGTAAGTAATCAGATTCACATACAGATACAGCTTACCTTGTGGGAAGAAAGATGACTTGAGGATGTTTCTATGATGATGAACACGACACCAGGAACGGAACGTCTGGTAGTAGTTGAATAAGTGAAGGAACAGAATAAAGGCTTCTGGCCGTGAAGGGCCTGGAACGTGGGTGAAAGGCAAAGTCTTTGTAAGTGCAAGTTGGAACCTTTGATGTATGGCGTATGTCGCATTATGTCGTTCATCTTCTTAGTTTTAGTTTTTTGTTTTTTTGATGTCCAATGGGGAAGCGGAATGGTCAGGAAAGTAAGTAGAGAGGAATGAAGGATGTGAAGTGAGGAGCAATCTCTACCACCCTCTAATGAAGGAGAGGACTGTCGAAGGGAACGCCTCGCCGGCTAAAGGGAACGAAGAAATGAGAGTTGTTATGGGGCCGGAACGAAGTTTTTTATGGGATCATCCTGAATCCAAGGGATCCTACCACTTTTGCCTTGGCATGACATGGGGAGCAAGGTAGGTCCCCGGAAGCAGACGGCGTGTGTGGGTTTATCCTGTGGAAAACCGCAAAACCGGAAAACGAACGATGGGACATTGTCAAATTGCCACACAGAGTAATTTGTTATGTGAGAAAGAAGCGGAGATTGTGTAGTCTCTCGTCAGAGGAGACAGGGGAAATGTACAGCTGGAATGGAATGAGGTGTGCCTTGAATGTCGAGCATGGTAGTAGTGTCTGCAGAATCAGCCATGGTGAACGTTGTGCAGGCTGGTTTGAGAAGCATAGGAACCGATGGTGAAGTAGTCGAAGATTCGACGGCCCCTTGAGTAAGAAGCTCACTTGTGGCAGATGGTAATGTAAGAATGATCTGTGAATGCACGTCCGGTTGGTTGGTAACGGTAGGAGAACCAGTAGCAGGTTCTGTGGTCTTTGTAGCAATTATGTGTAGATCGGCCAAAGGTGATGACTAACATGGAGTGCAGTGGATGATGGATAGTGTAATGGAGATGGCAAAGGTGAAGGTGCGGCTTCGTTAACTCACGAACGGACGGGGAACGCTGTGGTGTTGCCGAGGTCCAGCGTCCG
This sequence comes from Lithobius niger, assembly GCA_023313725.1. Lineage (NCBI taxonomy): Eukaryota > Metazoa > Arthropoda > Chilopoda > Lithobiomorpha > Lithobiidae > Lithobius > Lithobius niger. The sequence goes on along the minus strand of JAHWFP010132260.1, from coordinate 32,221 downwards.
GGAGAAGAAACAACCGTTGTTGTGGGTGCGTTATGAGGACAGCGAGTCTGGGAACGGGCACAATAGTATGCCCGCCATGGAGGTGATGATGGAATTGGGGAGAGCAATGAATGACAAGTTCTCAGCAGAGCATATTGAGTAATATCGTCGGTTGACGATTTCTAATTTGTTGGTTAAGGCTTCATTTGATGCTCGTAGGATAGCATTTTCGGTACGTGACAGGGGTCGAAATAACCAGGAGCAAAATGCAATTTGCACTTCAGAATCACCCATTTACACCTCAAACTCGCATGCTGGAGTGCAATATTTGCACTCCGTAGCTCAACATGTGTACAGTTACTGTTAAGTACCGGATTGATGTTGATTGATGAGCAATGCACACAGAAATGCTGTGCACATATTAAAAATATTTCTTTTATTCCCTGTCAATACAGCAGAAGTTGAACGGGGATTTTCATGTGCCAAAAGAATTATGGGAGACTGGTGGTGCAAGTTGAGTATTTCCTGCATAGGATAGGTGACCCACTTCGAATCAGACTGAGTGAAACAAATCCAGCTGACTGTGATGCTGAACCTGCAATAATTAAGTGGGGAAATGATGGGAAAAAAAACTCGCCGAACCACCAAAGTTGCTCCATATGGTAAGAGACTTCCAAAAGCTGTGTGTATGCAAATTGAAGACACTGACAGCAACAATGGAATTGAAAGTAGCAATGGAGAAGAGTCTTTCTGTGAAACTGACAGTGTTCTCATTGTCTGGAAACAATAGCGACTAGACCACATTTAGTAGGCTAATTTACATTAAAGGTAAAACAGAAGTAAATCTGATAAAAATTTCTGCCAACGAGATAAACTATAAGGTTTTAACATATGGTTTGGCGTGAAGTGCGTTTTTTTTAAGGAGGGAGGCGCGGTAATAAAGGTTGTAAGGTTTTAACATCAGGTTTGGTGTGAATTTAATTTTTTGGGGGAGGGGGGGGGGGTAGTTAATTTTATTGCACTCCAAGTTGGTGTTTTGCACTCCAGGCAAAACACCAACTTGGAGTGCAATAAATTTAAAATTCGACCCCTGACGTAACTTATCGGCAGATTCAGCTGCCTGTTTGAGGGAACGAAGTTCGGTCAAGGCGGAACGTAGAGCTGCATATTCCACAGCAAATTTCTCAGTAAAGGTGAGAACGAAGTTTACATTGACGTTTAGATTTTCGGCTTCTCTGGCAGACAGATGGATGTCACGCGTAAACGCTTTGCGCAGTACAGAAGCTGCCAGGAATGGAACGAGTGCAGGAGGAGGATTAGTTTCTTGTGACGTTGTGTCGCAACGTGGAAGTGGAGCTGGTGATGTAGGGCGTTTGGAGAGAGTAGTCACGCTAGCGGTGGAACTGGGTGGAGAAGCCTTCTCGGTTTGGTCGTCTTTATTCACACTGACTTAGTAGCGGGAATGCTAGATTTCCGAGTACGCACACCACAAATCCCGGTTATTGCTGGAATGGCGTCTTGATGGAAGCCTTGGGTTTTTAGGGAAACGAGGATGAGGAACGTCACTGGGCGCTACCCGTTTCGAAGTTTTTGTCATCGGAACGACCGTGGTCGGAGGGGAACGTTGTGTCGGTGCGTCCGTTTGACGAATGGCGGCTCTATGGTTTTCAGCCTGGAAATGAGAGCAGGAAAAACTGCGAACGGTGGTTGACGAGGTTGTCTGTAGAGGAAGGAACGAGTCACGAGGATGCGTCCGAAACGACGAGCTGGCGCCTGTGAGATGTACAGTTGACGGGGAATCGTAGGTTCAATTAAGTGTCTTGCCAAACTGGAATGAGGGACGTCCCATGTAGGCTTGGCTTCGTGCGCCGGAGTTGGTGTGGGCAAGGGCGGCTTGGAATCTTGGTTGGACGATGTAACAGGCCCAAAGCTTAGTGGAACGGTAAGGGATTCCAGAGGAACGTTAGGTGGACGTGATGAACCCGGAATGGGCAAAGAAAGAACGTCCTTGGACGAGGAAGGTCTTAAAATGACGGCGAGGAACCGACAGGAGGCGGAATGGGTGCGTGTGGAATGGGAACGCAGGACCCGAGATGGAGCATAGCACTTAGTATTAGTGACCCCAGAAGGGGAACCGAAGATGGGAGAGAACCCACAGGAACGTCCTCAGAACAAAATGAACCCGGAACGGGTAAAGAGGAGCTGTCCACGACAGATTTTCCATTGGTTTCAAGGTACCAGTGGGGAGCGGAACGGCCGCCAATGAGGTAGGAACGGAGGTATCCTCCATCTGCGGAACGGCGATATGAGGAATGCGAACATGGGGAGCGGAACGTCGAATGGGGATGTTCTAAAGAACGACCACGAGTGGTGAACGCCCTAGGAGAAATGATGCCAACAGGATGCTGCGCCGGAGATTATATAAGCTGGCCCAAGCCAACCTTCACCAATGTCGGTCGTCACTAGCCAAATGGCGAGGAAAATTCAGCAGTTGGCGACTTGGGTTTTAGAGCTACTCGACAAATGGCGACTGAGTAACAAACTCCCATGCTGAAATTGTCATATTTTGGGAACCGTATTAGCTAGAAACCAGCGGTTTGCTGCGTTGCATGCAGATTTGCAAGGGCTCTCCAACCAAGTATACAATACTGTCGCCAGCTACTTTATCTGATTGGAGAGTTAGATTAATGCAAACAATATTTAAGCATTAAGTAGAAGGACAACTGCTAAAAATTTTTCTACATGGGGATGAGGTAATGGTCAATGGCAAGTGCATATTAATGTCTACTGGCCAAATGGCGAGTGCCACACAATTCACATCTGTGAAGGTTGGCCCAAGCCCGCGCATGCGCTATACCGTATAAGCCTGGCAGGGAAGACAACACTCAAACTTCTAGAGGAATAATGCTCAAAAGGGGGGAAACTGCTTTAAAACAGGTAAAGTATATTTTCGTCGGCTATAAAAAAATTAGCCTATATAGGGTTAAATTTCAAGCGTAGATATTCCAGTATTTTAAAGAATGGTTTAAAAAATATTTCCAACCTTTCCTTTATCTGTACAAACCCTGAGCTGAAGTTAACCAAGTAAAGCACGTTCACAAAAAGTGTAAATGAAGCACTTTAGATGAGTTACCTGGGGAGACAACTTCAAGTGGAGGTGGTGGGGATGGAGACCTGACATTTCCAGACGAAGATGGGTTGATTTTGTTCCAGGGCCCACTATGGCTTTCTCTTGGCTTTACAGGCTCTCCATCTTCATCTTCCATATTTCTGTCTCTTTCATAGTCATCATCCTTGGGTTCACTGTAAAGTTGGAAGAAAAAAAATAAGTGCTGATGGATTTACACTTTCCTGGACTATAATTGTCCTTATTAAGCAAAAATTCTCTTTTTGTGTAAAATTTTACCTAAGAGCATTTAAGTACGCTACAACACACAATAAACCTACAACACAGAACAAACTTGCAACACACTTACACAAACTGCAGGGGTCAAATTACAAAACATTGGCCCAATTGCAAATTGCTTCCCAAGGTCAGTTGCTTGAGTGAAAACTAGTTTCTGCATCTTGGCTCTTCACAACTAATATTTTAACATTTCCTTCACTTTAAATATATCATGTGTTTAGAGTCTCATATGTACAGGAAGGAAGAAAAGTCTGGTCTGCTAACAGTGATCAAATACAACAGTTAAGAATTACGGTATGGTATTGTTGTGTTCCAATTCAATGCACAGGAACATAACCTCACAAGTCTTACTTGTTGTATTTGATCACTGTTAGCACACCAAACTTTTTGCTCCCCTCAGTGTACACAGGTAGATTTGATCTGATCTTGGGTCTTCTTTGCTTTGCTCACCGTGTGGTTTCCCAGGGAACCACCACAAACTTTGTTTTCCGTTGCTTGATAGTTTTCATTTTGATACTGCAGTGATTAAACGTGAACAGGTGGTCCACTCAAACTTTATGTCCACCTAATTTAACTAAGGTTTGCCAGGAAATGCATCTTAAAGGGGTGGTGCACCATACAGGAGCTGTCATAGAAAATCAGCACGAAATGCAACTTAAAAGGGGTGGTATGTCAGAGGAGCTGTCATAGAAAACCATCAAAACAGTGTCACGTGAATAGGCACTTAGCCCACATTTTCAGTGGTAACCTACCAACACCAGGGCTCGAAATGAGCTGTATCGGATCGCAATTTGCACCACAAATTTAAACTTTAGCGATGCAAAATTAAATAATGTATCGCAGTTTAGCGACTCAACTGTATTAAACGAGACAACAGCGTAGTCATGATCGTGTTGGCTGACAAGGAGATGCTAATTCCTCCTACTTTATAGGCAGGCCAAGCGTCGCACATGCATTCTGGGAAATCATTGGTCCTACCATCACCTTCGGTATTTAGTTGGGGACACTTTCGTTTCAGACACGGATCAGAATAGTTATAACGTGCATCGGATTTTATTCTATTATTAATGTTTATTATAGGTCTATCTTTATTATTTTTTTTGTTTCCTATTTACATTTGTTTACATTGTTTGTTACAGTAACCATTTTTAAAATTTTCTGCTTTTGTATTTGGCTCCAGCCACCTTCCATTTGGAAATTGGCTGTTTGTTTCCCAAATAAAATCGAATGCCATAGTCTTGACCAAGCATCTGTGCGTGTAGCAGATTAAAAGTGAAACAAAAATGGCTGTTGTTTCAAATAACGTAAAACTTTTTGTATTTTTTTTTACTAGATAAATTATTCTTTAAAAGTTGCTAATCATTTTTTCATGACTGCTAAGCAAATTTGTATTTTGCATCGCAGTTCTGCTACGCAATTTTTCTAGGACAATTCGAGCCCTGCAACACCAATCAGAAACTTGTGAGAAAAATTCCAAAGTAGTTCCTACTGTGAAAGTCCATGTTCAAATTTAAGATGGAATAAAACCAAAAATGCTCTATTTCACACAAACGGACGGACACCACTCACAAACTCAGCGTTTGTTGAAAATTAGCAGGACACAAAGTTTGTGAGTGGTGAGTGTCTGTTCGTGTGAAATTGAGCATTTTTTGGTTTTAGTTCATCAAATTAGAAACTAGTGAGTGATTTTTATGGCAAACTGGCCAAGCTTGGAGTAGTGTCGCTTGACAACTGTGAAAGTAGCAGGATTAATTCGAAGCTCTTGGTATCGAATGTCAGCATACCTGGAAATTCCTTTATCAAAAAAGTTGTACTTAGGTACACAGGGTTTACACAGGATTTTCTTTTAAAAATTCCAGTACTTTTTGTTACTGTTCCAGGACCCCATAAAAAATTTCCAGAACCTTTATTGAAACGTTGTATTGCAAACTGAATCTCTTTGACTAGCTAAGATGCCTAATCTTTATAAAAATTATGCCGACAAAACATTTCTGCGACGAAGGAGAATTCGGGTCAAATTGTTTTAATCTACAGTTAAGCTAGTTTAAACAAATTTTCTACTGTAATGTTTTCCGAAATGGCCTTCAACAAGTTAAATTTCAAAAGTTATTTTTCCAGTCTTCTCTTATAGACAACCATATGAAATATTCTTTTCCCGGACGTCTTTCAAAAACCATCAAAACCATCAAATTTCAGGAATTCATGTAGTGGAATTTTGTCCGATTTTTTTAAGGACTTTCCAAAGGCTTGTCTCATTACAGAGACAATTAATCACAAATTATATAACACAATTAATTTTGTTAGAAACGGATATCTTTACCGAAGTTTTGAATGTACACCATTTTCACACTGAAAACATATGTTTAAAGAAATCTGGGCATAGCCTACTCAAGGTTCACACAGCACAGCAAATTTTTTCCCCAAGTATAGCTAATAAATATAAATATATATTTATACATATAAACATATACATATTTATACATGTACATATATGTTCATTAAGTTTTCCAAAATATTTACGGTATAGTTTACTATGTATAGTTACCGGCCAGTCACCATGTCTCAGCAAATGCTGCATACCAAGTAGACAAGACCAGTGCAAGATCCATGTTCACGGCTATTCCTCTGCACTAAGGCAAGTGTAGACCCGTTGGTTGTATGTATAGTTTTCCCCACACCAGAGGCTTATTTACTCATAGTACTATCGTGTAAAACAATATACGGCAGATACAAGAGGAAGAAAGGAAAACTGCATCGCAGTTCATCACATGAACACGATTGATTGGGAATACACTAAGTCACTGGTGTCAAACTAGTCGCGTGATAGGCATCCCAAAAGGGCTGGAACCCCTGGCTATTTAAGCACACATCGAGAACGAGGAGCTGATAACTATACAAGCACCGACGAATCCCCGCAATTCAGTATCTGGTTAGGAACAACAACGTGGTAGAGACGATTGACAAGCAGGTGGGGACGACCTGTTAAATATGAGAGGCTACGGTTCCATCCGGAATTGAAAATCCGTCGCACGAACGTGACAAATCAAAACCACGAGATTACGCATACGCCTGAAGAAGACAGTCGTGTGGTGTTTTACCATCTTTGCCGTTTGAAAAACTGTAGAAAATTCGCAAAACACAGGTAGTACTTGGTTTTTTGAGAATGAGGATAATTTTATCATTTGACGTGAATAACATTTGTTTTGTTGACCTATAAATCTTCTTTGCAAGGATGTTCGGTTTGTCCAGCAAGGTTTGGCCGAACTCGAATATCCATAATCCGGTCCGGTTTGAACGCTTCGGTACAGCCTTAGTTGACATCTTGAATGTATTGTGTTGTTGGTTATAACCTCTGCCTCACGTGTGCGCACAGAAAACTAGAAACAATTGAAAATCACGTCGCAGAAATATTCTGCTACTGTGTGACGAAGCTCGCCTGCTTCCTCCTTGCTGACTGTGCACCTTGCAGCCAAACGAAGATTTTGAGTAGGAAGATGCAAAGCACGTAGTTAGCAAAAATGAGCTGCAGCCAGCATTTTTCGTTGAGTTTCAATATTGTAAGCTGTTGTATTTTGGCAAGCCTGGATTAAACTCATTCAAGAGGAACCATTCTTTGACTAAGGTCGACAAAGATAATGTGATGCACCATAACACTAGGCCTGAAAACAACTTGAAGCAATTAAAAGGATCTGCACATTTCAATAGTTTTTTTTTTTTAATTCTACAATAACACTTTAACAATCGCTGATTACGACAGAAGATAAGTGTGACTGATTTTAGTATTTTGTTGATTACGAAAGCTTTGGAGATGGCTAAGCATGTTTCAGACAAGATTTACTAACATAATACACTTTTTTTTTCACACCAGTCTCGTCTACCACTCTCCTCACACAAAAGTGTCTAATGCCACCGTAATAATAAATTTTAAACTTGAAATGGAATGAATTAAGAACATGACTAGAAAGGACAGTTATGCGTAGCTTTGTTTCGGTGGATGTAGTGCAACAATGCCCTACAATTCTTCGTCAGAAAACTTGGTCAGCTACTACCCCAATTAAGTTTGGTCACACATTTTAATCAATAGCCAGTATGAAATTTACTGATACTCGACAGACTACTCAAATCAAGTATTTGGCCGAATAATTCAACTATAATTTGGTTGCCCGAGTAATTCGGCAGTTTAAACTTTCGGTTGTATATTCGGTTTGGAATTCGGCAGGTTGAGTATTTGGTAGCCTATTTATTATTCAGTTGTACGTTTGATAATCGGTAAATTACATACTCGGTGCATCCCTATTAGGGAATCAACTTTGTGCTTCATTTTATATCATGGAATTAAAAAAAAAAAGCTACAAAATTATTGTATTTTCACTGCAGAAAAGTGTCGTGGAAATAGCTATGAACTTTTTGTGGAAAACATGGATCACAAAACATGTGAAATCTACACCCATAATTAGTTCTCTTTATAAAGTTTGACGACTAATACATAATATCTTCATCAACCTACCTTATTTGGAAATTGTGAATCTTTAATCCAGAATAATCTTTCTCTTTTTCTTCTTCAAAATCCTTCCATTCGTCATCTCCTTTTATGTTAATGGACGAAGCCTGAAAAGTACACAAAATAATGCTTAAATTTACATAACAAAAAGGCATGCCAAAAAACATTTACCATAAACCCTTAAACCAAATTCGTAAAAATTTCAAGCGTAGGCTACTGAACCTGGGGTGACCTGACACCCACCATTCTGCATGTCGGTTTAAACACTGACGAAATGCTGTATAGACAAATTAATGCTCAAATTCAAAATAAACAAATCCTACCGAATTTGCAACAGGCTGCTTGACTAAAGATGGTAAAAATATAGCCCGCCTGTCTTCACACACATGGTCGATGCCCGAAACCCGGTAGTGACGAGCAGCACTAGATAGCCAGGAGCCGCATAAAACATTCCTTGAGTCAATATCCAGAAGGGACGTGCATTTGACTTTGAGGGGCCTCGAATCCCTGGCAATCCAGCACGAAATGTTCAGTGGTTCAGTGCTTTATGAACCTACAAAGTCCCGCAAACCTTTCAATCCAGCATCTCATCAGCAGAGAACTAAGCGAGCGCCTTACGAAGAAGTGGCATAGTGAGAAGCAGTGCGTGCCACCTCGTAAATACAGGGTGCCAGAGTCGCGTCAGTAGTCTACTATTTTCACAACGACCGATACATGTCAGACATTATAAATAATGTAAATCTTGTAAATAAGCTTCTTGTGGTAGCCTGAGGAAGACAGGCGGACTATATTTTTACTATCTTAAGTCAAGCAACCAGTCGAAAATTCGCATATTCAGTAGGATTTGTTATTTTGAACTTGAGCTTTAATTTGTCACTTGGAATTTTCGAAAGTTCAAAGTTGGATGATTCGTTTTTCAAAATACTGTATAGTTTTTTTTTGGCAGTTTATTCTTTTGTAATTTGTTTTCACAGCAAAGAACTTTTTTTTTGTAAAACACCCACCAGCATTGCAACACACTGCAGAAGAACTGTTATGGATGTGCTTGAATTTTTTTTTTTAGTTTAGCGATCTCCTTTTAAGTAAAGTTGTCGTCTTCTGAAATTCAATCTATTTCAAGGTTTGCGATTTTTCAAGCACTTTCAAGTTTCCCAGATTGTGTGAACCTTGTTCACAGCCTTTATTGGGTAGGCCAAGCCCTCAGTACACTCCAGTTTCAATTCTACCCCAGCGAAGATGGGGCGTACCTAGTGCAATCTGATCGCTGATTTTGTTCAAAAATTAAAACTTGAGAGAGAAGGAGTTTTGGGCGTTAAGTTACGCGGCACATAGGCTACGGGAAATACCATCACCTGTTCCCATAAGCAGATAATTTTTTTTCTAATATTTTCATATGGAAGTTGTAACTTTCTACATTTTAGATAAGGAATTGCTATGAATCATCAGTTGGAATGTGTAGCATTCAATCTTCACCAATGTCTGTCACCACTCGCCAAATGCAGTAGCAGTTGGCGACTTGGATTTTAGAGCTACTCGTCAAATGGCGACTGATTAATAAACCCCCCGATGCCTAAATTGTCACTCGAGAACCATCTTAGCTAGTAACAAGCGGTTTGCGGCGGCGTGTGCAGAATCGCAAGGGCTCTCCAACCAAGTATGCAATATTATCGCTATCCACTTTAGTAATGCAAACAATATTTAAACCTCCTAGCACAACTGCTAAAATTGTTTCTACATGGCGAGGAGGTAATGGTAAATGGTGAGTGCACTTTAATGTCTACTGGCCAAATGGTGATGCCACACAATTCACATTCGTGAAGGTTGATAGCCTTGATCTTTCGTCCCTGTTTGTGCATTCTGGCACATTTTAGCAATTGAGTTGCATCGATATCCATTTTCTAGCCACAGAAATATTAAAATTTAACGAGAAACTACGCTACGTACATCCTTACTTTTAAAATTTGAAGAATGTAAAATTCATTCTGGTCAACAATAATTGGAGCGAGACAATCGGCATGTGCTTGTCATGACCTGCCTGCACTATGCGCACAACCATTTTATTACCTAGTACCATTCCTAACACGATCGAAGCCAACAGTCAGAATCTGAATCAACGTGCACTGTGCATGTACCGTAAGCCCGTATTCTAGTTCAAACTTTTTTTTAAAATGTCACATCGTTACTTTGAAAATTCGAGTCCATGTTTACGTTTTGTACGCTTAGATTTCAAAGTAAAGGATATTTACCGTTCCAATAACCTTGCAAATATTCGACAGTCAGGTTTTCTGGAGTTGAAGGGGCTCAGAACTACTGTCTTCATCAGGCTACCACATCACTGCTTACTTCGTTGTGAACGTTCGTCTGCTGCATCGTTCGTTGGAATGCGGCGCGAGGCTATAGCCTCCGAAACTTGCAGGCCAGTGCACCACTTCTCCCACAGCAACTTATTAAACGCTCCTCTCAGTAAGAACTGAATGTTTGGGTTTGACCGCCCCTGGATATTCATCAGCACAGCCTTCTCTCGGCTGTGGTATTGAATAGCCAGGGAATCCAACTCTAATAATGATGTGCATCTGAGAAGCCTAGAATCTCTGGCTATTCAATACCACAGCCGAGAGAATGCTGTGCTAATGAATATCCAGGGACCGTCAAACCCAAACATTCAGTTCCTATTGAGAGGAGAGTTTAATAAGTTGCTGCGGGAGAAGTGGTGCACTGGCCTGCAAGTTTCGGAGGCTATGGACTCGCGCCGCATTCCAACGAACGATAGCAGCAGACGAACGAAAACAGACTAACGTTCACGACGAAGTGAGCGGTGATGTGGTAGCCTGATGAAAACGGTCGTTCTGAGCCCCTCCAACTCCAGAAAACCTGACTGTCGAAAATTTGCAAGGATATTGGAACGATAAATATCCTTTACTTTGAAATCTAAGCGCACAAAACGTAAATCTAGTTCAAACCAAATTTTGGATAGGCCCGCAAATAAGCAGGAACTCGCAGTGAAGAATACCAAGAGAACTTGTGTGTGAAATCCTTGCTCTGCGTCGTCCCTTTCGTAAAGTTATAACTGTCAGGTCAGCCTAATTTGAAACGGGTAAAAGTTGCACTTGGTTAAAACTACGCAAAAAAAGTGGTTCCAGTTCTAAACAGGGCCACTATACATGCCATATTTTAGATTACCACGGGGAGGTCCGCAGCAGGAAACATTAAGTACCAAGTGTACATCTGGCTGTGAATTAGGTTTTAAACCTCACCTTAGGGCTGAAAAAAGGGACTGTCTGTAGACTATGACTGTTGTTGCTTGGTATCCTACTTAGTAAAGTTTTGAAAAGAATTAATTTTGCTTTTGTTTGAATTACGCATTTACCTTGTATTCATTCAGTACAAAGTCTAGCACTGACTTACCCTCAGAACAAACAAATCCTGCTGTACAGAGTTATGTAATGCTTTACATAAAATAATTACGTCAACTTTACCAAACCAGTGCCAACATAATGTTACAGCAATTTAATCATATGGGTTGTTAGGCCTATAGGTTCGCAGCTACCTCATCAAATATGTTTATTTTAACTGTCATTATTAAGGCTGTGCCAAACGCACTCTTTACAGAACAGGTCCAAACCGAACATAAATGTGTCAAACCCATCAACCAGTAATATAATATTAAAAACAACCTGGCTCACAATGATTCATATTTACTAAAGTATATAGCCTAATTCACAACAAATAGACCTATTATGTTCATAGACTCATAAGTGAATATTAGTGAAAAAAGTTTCAGCACAAATAAATCCGTCTTAGATACTCCCCTAACTTCTGAACGATTACAGCTAGGAACTTGTGGCTTGGACCACCAGCAAGCTGGCGAAAAAACCTTCAAAATGGTGTATTCAAACATGAAAATCCGTCAACTAGAAGTGGAAATATGTTCGGTTTAGTATTTTTCTTTTAAAACGCCGAACACCGAGCCTAGTCGCCGAACACTGAAAGCCGATTATTATACAGGTCCAATGTAAATTTAAATTTATAAAAACATTTTTTTCCACGAGCGGTCCTGTGATTGGTCCCCTAGTTTCCCCTTTAACTTCTATACAGATTATAATTGGTGATTGTCCTTACTGCATTTTTTATTAGACCGTTTACTTCAGTACCAAGTCAAAAGAATAAATACAGATACAAACTAATTGCGTGGTTTTTTTTTTGCTTAACTTTACCAATGAACACCCCAATTTTGTACAATGTTTAGTAAAAAGTGTACCACCACTCGACTTGGAGACACCATACTTTAGTGCTTGAATATTAAGATTTTCTGAATAGGAAATTACGACGACCCTTGAAATCCAAGGCCGCGACCTTTTATCGTTCAGCCATACGTATAGGCTAGATTAAAATAAAATCTCTTACTTTAGTTGGAAGAATGCAAATTGACTTTTCGTTTACACTCAACCAAATAGTTCGGCTACTTGAAAATTTACGGTAATCTTGTCACCTTCTTCCTCCTTCAGACTAGATTCCAGAAAACGGCAAGCATCATACTCTCACAGCTAAGTTTTGAAAGTGTCGGTGATACTTGGCGTTTTCAGGACTCTGGCCTGAAGAAGATGGAAAGACATGACAAGACTACTGAAAATTTGCACATATAGTGGTCAATTACTAGGAAGTATTGATTGAGCATAAACGAAGCTTCAATTTGCATATACAGATTCAGAAATTACGGAGCTCTTGGATTTTACCTCTTCTAAGCCTAGGCCCTTGGGGTAACTAAGGCGACCTATGGTTTTTTCACGAAGCAGCACAAGGGTAAAGCAACTCAGCGACACCAGACAAACAAATTCTGCCCTATTTTTATTTAATCGTAACAATAAATTATTGAGTAGGCCTACCGCATCTTCTTGTAGGTTACATTTTCTGCAACAGGTCAGTTTAGGTTGATTACAAGCATTTGCACCATGCTTAAAACAAACTGACAACGAATACCTACCACTGTCAACGCAGAGTTGCTTTGCCTTCATGCTGCCAACTGAGATTGAAGCAGCGTCCCTCACATCGAGAAAAGGCTGTCCAGCTTAGTAACGTTTTTTAATTCGCCAGTAATCATGGCCTCCTACATTTGTCAGGGAGGTGCAACCGCCCAACAAATGCAGGAGGCCACGATTACGCCAGCGCTATTAATTTTGTTTTTTACATAGGGCCTGAAAAACGGTGAACCACCTCATTCAACTCTAGATTCACATGTTCGATTTTTAAATTCTGGTTCTATTTTGTGTATTTTTTTGACCGAATTTAACTTGGAAACATTTTGAGGTTGTTAGCATAATGCATCATGGCTACACTGAACGAAAGTTGAAATTTTCTAAGATTTTTTTTTCAAAAAATTTGCAAATAAGACCCCCTTTTTGGTGATCAAGATTGAATTTTGGGTCCACAAAAGTGGTCCCTATTTGCACTTTTTTCAAAAACTTAGAAAAATGTTTGTGGCTGCCGTTTTTATGGACCACCCTGTGTACATTTTTAAAATCTTTGAGCGGCACTATTCGAAAAAAAAAAAACAACCCTGCGACCCCCCCCCGCAAAAAAAAAAGCCGCGAGCAGCCCCCCGGATGTTAAGTTTGTTGCGTTGTTGTTTATTCATGGTTGATTTTTCATGGTTTTCGGTTAACCGAGTAACGTCGAATTAGGTAGTTCAAACGTTTAGCAAATTACATGGAAATAAGGTGAAATCTAAGATTTAAGACTAGTGCAGATGTAAATCTAGAAAAAGCTAACACGGAAAAAGCCTCAAGACGACGAACGTCATCAGTCACACGAATGACACCCAGATTCTTAAGTTCGCAGAAAATTTGCAAAACGAGAATTTGTCAGAACTTCTGAGATTTGATGTTAGCTATTCATTTTAGTTTAAATATTTTTTATAGCTTAGTATTTTTTATTGCTTGCAGGTGAGACACCCACGCCTCCACCCCCCCCTCCCATCACACCCCCAAAACGAAAGCAAACCCAAAATATAGCATAATATGCTTCAGCTTCCACCCCGAACCCCACTGACTTGCTGAGCTACCAGCACACATCAGACCCCCTACGCTGGTTTCATTCTGACCAACAGTTACTTATTTTTTTTCCCAATTAATATTTTTTTTATTAACTTGACGCACAATGTTTTTTGCAAGGGAATGTAAAGATAATATCAAGTAAAACAATAACAACGAGCAAGTCATTTATAACCATTGTCAATTTAGAATCGAAAGAAAAAGACTAAACAAAGCAATCAAGTTTCACGCGAATAACTTGCGAATTTTTCAGCGATTTAACACTAATCACTACAAAAATACGCAAACACGATACTGTGAGACTACAGAAAACCGAAATATTCAATTAATTTCAGATTTAAAGAAAGATAAGCACCTTAGAGGTTTGGAATCTTTGGCAATGGCCATCCAGGCAGACAAGAAGGATAATTATAAGCTAATGGATATCCAGGCCCTCAACACCCCCGGAATCCAGTATTTCCTAAGAGAAGACCTTCACCCCAGCCTCACGGAAGAGTGGAAACGCCTCATACAATATAGGAAGCCTCATATTTCAAAAGACAACGCCAAATTAGATGTAACCCAAAGTACTGAATTACTTCAAACTTAGCCTGAAGAAGACAGTTGTGAGACGTTTTCCCATCATCCTCCAGTTGAACTGTCGAAAATTTACGAAATTTAACTGATTTCTGCGACGTGAGATCGTGCGTGAGGCTATTAACTTTGTGAATTTTTTGAGTAATCGCCATCTTAAGGCCAGAGCCTCGAGTCAAACAAGCCCATGTCAAACTTTTGACATCAAGAAGAATTGAATTAAGCACTCTCTCACCGTTGGCCTTCTGTCAGTTCTGATCGTCGTCAGTGGAACTGTTGCCACTGGTGACTACTATAGCTAATACAAGGCCAACTGTGAGGGAGTACTCCATTCAAATATTCTTGAAGGTTGCTGACAAGTGCTTGTTTGACTAGAGGTTTGGCATGAAGGTGGAGATTAGAGTAAATTACCAAAAATTCGTTAGTTAATCATGTGAAACTTGACCGCTTGATTTTCATTGTCTTAAAACCAAAGTAAAATGCCCCAATTATCAGTGTTTTTTTTTATTATTCAGGTTATTTGGGAGTAAATTGAAACTTTCAATTTCTGGAGGGAAAGGTAGGTACAGTATGTGCTGAATGTGGCGGCATATATTTTGTTAAGTTGTTCTTAGTTCGCCCGTAACTTTATTTTGTGTGCTTTTAATTATTTACGTTTACATGTTTGTAGGCTGCTAGTGCTGTTTAGTTTAATTTAACTGAAATTAAATTTAAGAATTTACAAGTGCATTTAAAAGAAACTTTAAAGTAATAGTTTAAACTATTATTGAAATGGAACAAACATGACATTTTATATGATATCGTGTTTTAGACATTCCCAAACATTCCTTGCATGCCGGGTGTACTCGTGGAGTTTTAACATATTATTTTGCTAAAATTTAGGCCAGTTTGAAAACAAAAATGCGGTAGTAGAATGGAACGGAATTTTTCTCGTTACGAATTTGACTTCTTCAGCTTGCCAGACTCTGGCTTGTTTCACTTGCAGTCCGTAAGTACTAATGGCTCCCGGTTTTATTTTAGTTCAAGCCGCACAGTACTGGACAGTTACTGGCATTTTCTTCATAATACTGGAAAAGGAAAGCGCTAATCGAACTTTTAGTGAAGTGATGGACCCAGCTTCAACCTCCGTTGGCCTTGGTGAAAGGGTCATTACTTAGCCTTAACTTCATTCTTGACAACACAAATCACACTTTCACCACCAGTACGACAATTTAGCATACCAGTAAAACATCGAAAGTTCACCTACATTTTCGGAGAATTGTCCCTCCTTTGGAAATTTGCTTGTTGCTCACACACGAAGAGGACCTAACCTACACGATGTTGCAGTCGGTTTACCCAATTCAAACTTCACTTTCAGGTGTCACACCACTGATCTCTACAGGACGATCTAAGCTAGTGTTGCACGGTATTAAGTTTTTGCAAGACGGTACGGTACCGTTCTGAAAACGGCGGTGTACGGTAATATCACGGTAATTTAGGAAATAATTTAGCGTATTATCCACTTGAGCACAAAAGAATCAAATATGGCTCTTTGCGTTTAATTTTTTTACTAATAGCGTGACTTCGATTTCTTCTTGATTGGACGCTATTATGGCATCGACAACACAAACACGCTTGTTACTGA
>JAHWFP010132259.1:0-29409 GCA_023313725.1 Lithobius niger | reverse complement strand
CCACAAATATTCAGCAAAAACGTTCATCAAAAATATGATTAATACCACAAATGTTCAGCAAAAACGTTCGTCAAAAATAACACCAATAGGTTCAACTGAAATAATTCCATCACGCCACGAAATGCCAAACAATCTTAGCGAAACAAGACTGATGTAAAAGCCTGATGAGATGACTCGAGACTTACACAAAGAGGTGGTAATATTGAGAAGAGACCAAGAAAGACCAAAAAGCTTGTCTCGAGCCAGGATAGGTGTGGCCAGCCGCTTTTTTGAAAACGTGGGGTAAATTAATACCTGCTTCCATAAACTACACTAGATGGCGCCACGTGTAAATGGCTGGTAAGTGACGTCGCATCGCACCCACCAGAGCGTCAGTAAAACTTGGAAAAAATATTTAAAAAAACGGTGGCTTCGATAGCGTCATTCTGTCGTTATTCAACAGTGGTAATAGCGTCAATATCTTCGGAAATTTTAAAAACAAAATACTCGACGTGGGGTCGATTGGAAGTTGAAGAACTTAGCTGTGTTCGATTCAAACCGTTTTCAGTTAGTTATAGTTTGAACCAAGGCTGAGGAGTGGCTTGCTTCTCGTAACACAAAACCCATGCTTTATGCCTGTTTCACAGCAGACGACTTTTATTATTATTATTTTTTTATGTACCCAAGCCGGTCGCAGGATTCGATCCGGCAATCAATTGGCTGGCAGCTAGCCATTCTGACCAATAACTGGGTATGCTTACTCACCTTCTTCGGGGGTACCGAGGGATCCCTCACAATAGACATGTTGAACATTTGGACTTTTTTAAAGCGAGTAATTAAGTACTAGCTGTACCCCGATGTTACGTCGGTGCGAGTATACTACTTTTCTGGGCAGCATGAAATGAAAACGGCCGCCAACCGCCCTCCTCTCTCCTCTCATTCCCAGTGTGTGGTCAGATTCCGTCCCCCTACAACCCACCCAGCATTCTTCCCCCCCACTGTGGGTTCTAAATAACCCCCCCCCCATTCCTGCTCTTCTTATGGACCTAAATCGCGTTTTGAATGGCGGGCACCACTGTTATTGTCAGTGGGGTTGTACTGCCTGTTTCTCCGTTTTGATACCAAGCGCAATAAGCCCACAACAATGATCGTGCATGCAGTGATTGTTACTCAACCAACTTTGAAACTGTTCAACTGGGCTCTAATAGCCCGCATTATGGAAGCAGTTATTTCGTTTGACTCGGCTCTAATAGGCAGCATTTTTGAAGCAATATTTCGTCTGTTACAGATAGGACACATCCGTTCAAATTGTCGGCTACTCGCCCTCTTTCATTTTAGTGCATGACGAGTTTGGTGTGTGCACTTCATCCCGACTAAGCGTATTATATACAGCATAGATTTTTTTTACAGCATGATCATTTTGTTTTAGTGGCGGTAAGTAGGTTTGATCTCTATGACGATGCTCAGCAACGAAAGCTTGGCCAGCTGAGGGGCCGAGAGGCCTTGCCAGTAGGCCAAGTGACGACGACACCATCTGGTGGCAATTGCTCAAAGCAGTTACTAATTTCACCAAAATACTTACCACTGGCAGAGAAAGCGTGGCCTTACACACACACACTCCACACTGAGGTGGAGCAACAGTTAAATTTCGTCGCGTTTCTGGTGCCAACCTTTTGCCTTTCAAACGTTACTGGCAAGCGAATAATACCAGTTGGCTCGCTCGCCCATTTTCTTTTGCCACAAGAGTCGGGGAGGGGGTCTGTTGGAAGACCGATAATGGTCCCTAGGGCCATGTGGCGCTTTGATTTGCTTCTCCGTCCGTCCGTCTGGTTGGTCTGGACGCAACAATAACAAGGAGGGCAACACTCGTAATACATCAGGCAAAAATATGGCGCCCTCCAGCCTCCAGGGCTGGCCCTGGCAGTTGCCATGACGATGCACGTGGGACAACCCTGCTCGGACAAAAGCGTTCCCAGCGCTGGACTAGGCGACCGTAAATTGGGAGAAGATCGCACACCCCCAAAAGAAAAAAGCCACAGAAAGAAAAATCAAGGAAGAAAGAAATAAACAAAAAAAAAAGGTAAAAAAAAAAAAGAAATAAAACACTAACCGTTGGCAGCAAAGAATTTTTTTTTTGTCTGTAAATTGAAAGTGGGCTCAAAAAGCACTCGTAGACCAGCTTGTGTAATTCATCTGTTTACAGTGGAAATCGGTTGTGGAAAACGGTTCAAGTAGCAGTAGTGTTTGTATACAGACAGGGTCACTGGCAAACACGTTATGTACCAAATGATGTGAATGCCAAATAGGAGGGAAAAGTTGACACTTATCCCCCCCCCCCCCCGCCCTGTCTTTTAAATCCTATTGAACAATACGGTGGCTAAAAAGGTTTTTAAAAACTGACGTTTTTAACAAAAAAAAATTCGGACGAACGGGGCTATGCATGGTGTTCCATACAAATACAGATAAAAGTTGGGTAGGTTGGTCACAAGGGCACGGAAACAAGGAAACAAGTACCCCCCGACTCCCCCCAAATGTGCCGCTCGTATCTGAAATGATGGATTTGAATTTACACCATTGCAAAGCACGTATAATACTGTGAACTTACAAGTTATGGTCCGATATACGCATGTATTTTTTTTTTTAATAACACCAAACTAACTACGCAAAATTTCAGAACGAAAAATAACCTCACTAGTATCCTGGAAATTTCCGACAGACCGTTCTCGTCTGTCTTCTTCAGGCACTCACACTTTTGTCAAAACCCTGTTCCACATCGTTGTGGTTCTCACTTTTTGAATCAAGCGCTTTACGTGGCTTCCCGTAATTGTCACGCCAATCACACACGACATGGCTGTATGCCTCTCGTTGGTAGGCTTTATCAGGGTTGGCATTATTTTTCAGATGTTGCAGGAGTTTTGATGATAGCCCTAGGCCCTTGAACGCAACCATCCAATACCTACTGAGGGTGGACTTCTGCGAGAGGCTTACAGCACTGTGGCGTGAGTGATTGGCCTGACAAGTACGTGAGGCCACGTAAAGCGCTTAATTCAAAACGAGTCAACCACGACGATGTAGAACAGAGTTTTAACAAAAGTGTGAGTTCCTGCAGAAAACAGACGAGAAAGATCTGTCGAGAATTTGCACGATACTAGTCAGAAATTCTTCATCCTGAAATTATGCGCAGTTAGTTTGAATTCGTCATGAACTTTCAGAGCAAGAACCGTTATGGAATTTTGTCATACGTCCTGATATCTTCAGGCGTCTTTGATTTTTCCTGGAAAAACGCTCTTCGTTAGCAAACTTCTACGCCCTATGTCTCAGTAACGGTTCATTTTCGGGTATGGGTTTGTTAACATTCCGTGCCCGCTATAACCACCCAACGTTGACAGTATTGTTATGGGACACCCTATAGAACCAATGACAGTATTCCTAAACTCACCTCACAGCTCAGTGACCGATTACATTAAAACCAACCGATTCACCGAAACAGTGGAACACTATACAGTAGACTGCTAAGGATGATAAGTGAGCAGCAATCCTGATGAAAACAAATTTTGTGTAAAATGCAAATGTCTATGTTCTATATTCTTATAACGATGCGCAAGGGTACTGAACATACCCCGGTCACACCTACAGGGTGGTCCACAAAAAAATGACGACCCAAGATTTTCTAAGTCCAACTTTTCTAGTTAGCACCCCTCAGAACCAGGAGAGGACAGAAATCTTCCCGTTTCATTAGATTTGATTTCTGTCCTATCCTGGTTCTGAGGGGTACTAACTAGTAAAAGTTGGACTTAGAAAATGTTGGGTCGTCAGTTTTTTGTGGACCAACCCGTATATTGAAACTTCTTGGTGCGCAAGCTTTACAAACCCCCAATTTCCATTTAGAATTAGTGGAAAAGTTGCGAAAAATCGAGAATTTTCAAGAAGGTATATAGCAACGACAATGACCAACAAAAGCCTATCGCAATGTCCGCTTTATGTGATAGAATGAAAAGCTGTTCCTCCCATGTCAGGCTATATTGGCACAGAGCCCATATGTAAAGACCCCAACAGAGCCAACTTGTAGAGCCCTCACAGAACCCTCTTCTAGAGCCCTCAGCGATTGACGCGGGGAGTTATAAGGTTTCGCTCCGCGCTGAAGTGTGAACAGTGTGACGCGCGCGAGCGGTAATGATGAGATTAACGTCAGTCTTGCAAATAAACTTAACTTTTTGCCTGTAATCATAGATTATGTACGACACTGAAATGTGCATCCAGATCACTTAATAAACAGCGGGAAAGAAGGGTTATGGGCACAGATTTTACAAAAGTTTTGAGGACACTCAAGTGTAAACTCACTTTCGTATAGGTAGATCTAGGACGATATATGGTAAACTGCGTTTACCGGACAAGCAGATTCACGGCTTAAGGCGTAGCCAGCATCGATACGTCCGCTTTGAGATTATGGGATGGCAGCCGCCATGATGATTTTCATGGGGCTACACAATGTTGGAGAAACACAAGTCCGACGAGTAGGGTAAAACACGCATGGCTACAGTTACACCGTGATAAATTTATCCTGGCACAGACAAAAATTTGAACTAAGTTTCCAATAGCTGTTCGATTTTAGAAATTGCTGTTTGCATCATTTTTAAGATATACATAGCTTTCACATTTGTGGCAACCTGCTCAATACATGAGTTACCTTCATCGCATAATTACGACAGAAATGATGAGTTATGGGATGCATATCCCAGGACGATATATGGTAAACTGCAATATAGTAATCCTACAATATATTTATTTATTTATTGTATTTACAAATTATTGTAACCCCCTATAAAAAGCATGACAACAATTTCAAATTAAAACAACAATTTCGTGAATCTCATTCAAGCGAGAGCGGAGACGAGAACGGAATACAATCAGGCGCCTTCATATTTTTTTTTTTAATTTGGCGGCGCCTACGGTTGTACCCAGTTCTCGCACTCGTCTCTGCTCTGTATATATAAATAAATATATATATATATATATTTTGTATATATTGTATATATATATTACAAACAAAAACGTCAAGTGTGCCATAAAAAAGGGGGATATATGATTGAATTTTCACTTGTTAACACTGATAAAAATTAATGCTTTTTAATTGAAATAATCAAATTTACAATTGAGAAAATTCCATCTGTTTAGGTGCTGTTGTGCTTTACGTTTTAAATATATGATTGGTAAAGCACAACAGCACCTAAACAGATGGAATTTTCTCAATTGTACATTTGATTATTTCAATTAAAAAGCATCAATTTTTATCCGTGTTCATTTTAACAAGTGAAAATTCAATCATATATCCCCCTTTTTTACGGCACACTTGACGTTTTTGTTTGTAATCCGTGTACCTTTTTTTACATCTATGACGTCGCACTACAAAGCTGTACGCATGCAGTCTTTACGCATGCAGTCGATTGTTGCTGGCCCCTTTGAAACAATTCAACTCACCTCTGAAAGCCTCCATCTGTGAAATAAATACGCAATTCTATCGTTTTTAGCTGCAGGCCTCGAAATTAACAACGTAGCTTAGTTTGGTTTAAAAATATATGCGTTTAGCTGAAACACGGATTCTTTCATTTTACCGTTCAACAATCGTCTTTTTAGCAACGACATAACACGTGGACGAAGAATGAATCTGGAGTTTGCTGAGTGGCATTGTTCCCTAAATACAATGGTTAAAACAATCAAAATGATCGTTTAGGGTCCCGTAACTCTGGAATGGATCGACCAATCGAAAAAGTGATCCATATAAGGTTGAAGCCTAGGAAAATTTCTGGCTCAGATCATGTTTCAGATTTTAGGTAGGTGCAGCATTTTTTTCTGAAACCGTGTCAGCCAAGAACAAGAACAAGAACAACGACAACTACAACAAGTGAACAGTTCTCAAATTTACGTGTGGCTCCCTACGTTTACTCTTGCACGGAATTGCATAAAAGTTGGTGTAAAGTTTGGAAAAGTTGCTATCTGCTATCTGGCCAAGTTTGGTCGAAATATATTGAATAGAAACGGGAGAAATTAATAGGTTTAGTTTTGCTGGAGAGAGGACTTCAATCATATATATACACGTGTATATATAACTAGAGGAAGTCTGTGCCTTGCATGGGGCCGGTCCCGGGACATTTTCCCGACGACTTGTCAGATTGATCGACCACTCATGCCTGGCTCTTTTTTGGACCTCGCTGTCAAAAGTAGATAAGGTTTAGAAAGAAGATTGGATTCGACAAATATGCTGTTATTTATCGAAATTTTGTTTCTATAAAATTCCACTTTTAAAATTATGGAGAGGATGTTCGTAAACAGGTCGCGTATTGCAGAGAAGCCGCAACTTCAGTAAAACTGTCTCACCCTTAGCCTAGAACGTTACACGACTTCAACCTGCTTAATCATAAATTCTTAGAAATCTATAAACGACTTTTCGTTTTGAGGTGCAAACAAAGTAAATACGTATGAAAGGTATAATTTGTTTGAATGGTCGTGAAAGAAATTCCTCAGTGAAGGCGCAGTGACGTGCACAGAGAACGTCACTACCCTTTTCGTAAACAATATGTCCTTTTTGTGCCGATATTTGCTGGTTCTGGCAGGGCCAATGAAAGGTCCTAAAGAACTAAAAAGGGAGAAAAAAATAGGCCTGAAAAAAAGCAAAGAGCCAGCCATATGGGGGGGGGGGGGGACCTACCATATGGGCATCTGAAGATATTTGTCACAAAGACAGAACGTGCAGTTTTGTTTTATGTTTTTTCTTCTTTGTTTTGCTGTTTTCTCTCCCCCACAAAATATAAAATAAAAACAATTCCAATTGAGCTGCAGCAGCAATCGAACCATCCACAGTTTTCCCTCCTTCCTCTTCAATACATTCCAGTCGCAGATGTTAGAGTCGGCAATGCGTTGCCAAATCACTATAGCAACCACAAGAGGCCAGAGTGCTAAATTGTATGTGGGTAAACTGAAAAGCCGGAACAACGACTAAAAAAAAAAAAGAACTTCATTCAACACCAAGGGAAGAACTGCTGCTGCCGTCTGGTCCCAAACAGATAGGAATTAGTAATGATCGGCTCGGTTCACCTCGTTGTATCAGAGATTTTTGGAGCGCTCGGCTCGGGATCGGCTCGGCAGGAAAACATGTGCTCGGTAAGTACAAAAAAAAAAATTTCCTACGACTAATAAGGTTGGTGTTATCACTACGAATCGTTTTCAACCATTTGAACCATTTGAAGTGTATGAGGCATGCACTTAGGGGGCTGCGTACAAAATGACGTCACACAAATATTGTCCTTTTTCACACTTTTAACTTTTTGAACCCCCCGCCCCCCAATAAATGACGACAAAAAACGTGGTACCCCCTGTTACAGATGCAGATAACTGACGACCTTTTAGTCTTCTGTAGAGCGGAAATGACTGGGAAGACTACAGCAACGACAAGGTCTGTCTGTCAGTCGCGTTTATCAGTGGCAGTCAAGTGGGCTACAAAAAACATGGCAAATTAAAACATCATTTTCTAAAATTTCAATATTCAAATAGCTAATAGGCTTTCTGGACGTAACGCAATGAAATAATCAAATTTGGTCGTGGCATTTAACCATTACAGGAAGACGCGCAATTGTAAAAGACAAACGGATTCCGTTAACGACACATTATTAGTTTCGTATAAAAAAGAAACTCTCGACATGTTGCATGAATGAATAGTCCTACTCTCGAACATAATTTTCCGTTAGCTGTCACTTACGAAATTAAAATGGCAGGTAATAAAAAAAAAATTAGGCCTAAAATCACGTTGCCATAGTCTCGATAGCGTGTTGCATAGATTAATAGGCCTATACTCGAATCCAGTTCTCTGTTCTTAGAAAATTAGGCCTATAAAAGATGTCAATTATATGCCTAAAATCTAGGCCTAAAACTTAACACATTTTAAATCGGCATTTGTGATGGGAGATCGCAGTTGCATTGCGTGTTAGAAGTGTGCACCTCAACTTTTTCGTTGAAAAAATGGCGGAAGTGTACGGGAGACAACCTTAGTTCTTTGCACATTTCTGTGGTAACTTTCATGATTTGCGACAGGCTGTGCCCCTCACTTCCCTTCCACACTGGGAGGAAGACGTGACTTAGGTAATGAAACTAGTGAGGGAGTTACTTAATCCGTTCTGTTCTTTGTCAGAATAACTATATATAAGCAAAATTCTGGAACTTTCTTTCACGGCTATCAATTTTGGTCAAATTAACACTTTCCCTGTTATTTTCTTGTCCAAAGGTAGAAGAAAATCCAGTAAATGCGTAAACACAAGGTACAATAGTACGTTTCGTCTCCCGCTTTGGGAGTCGTTTTGCTTTAAGGGGGCACCTACCCTCAAAATATACCCAAAATGTATTTTTATTTTTTTTTAGGTTAGTCTGGTGCGGTTACATGTATTCTACGTGGTACAACAGTTTTCTTTAATTAACCCGAGACCATTTATGGCTAAAAATATAATTTTGTTGGTTTATTTAGCTTTACGTGAGGTTATAAGTTTCACGTTCAAAATTGATTTGCTTGGAACGCGAATATCGCGAGCGGTCAATCACCAAATACATCATAACTTTACTTAGAATTGAGATAATGACTTGAAATTTTTTACACAAGTTCCCAGGTATGGTGACTATAAAGTGAACCAAAATCATACTTCTACACACTTCCGGTGTAGTTTTAAAAAAAAATCCCAAAATTCGGGCTATATAATTTTATAATATACGCAAGTTGTGATTATATTATAAAATAAAATAAATTGTGGTATCAAAATTATTTTGGTTCATATGATAGCCCTATGTATACAATGATTTAGAGCCCAATCTTGTTCATGTGCAACAAATTTTGCCGACGTTATCAAAGTAGCAGTAAAAAAGTGTACTAAAAATTGCCAAAAGTGTACTGGTACGGTACTCCCACAAAAAATAGACCAATTTAAAATTTAAAATATGTCCTAGACTCGTATTTCAACACAGTTTAAGGTTAAAAAAAGAATTATGACTCTAGGGCAATTACATTAAAAGAAAAGAATTTCCAAAGGTAGGCCTCAGTTTAGTGTAGGTGCCCCTTTAAAACAAGTCACATTAATAACCTAAAATCCACGCAATTCAACAAGATGCATAGGTGGCACCAGGGCATAGTAATTCCTACTGTCGCAACGTGCCGCCACAGAACTTGTGCAAATAGCGCTCACTGCTTGATCAAGGACCGCAGAGGCACAGACAACATGGCGCTGGTAATCGTAGCTTAAGCCGGCCGACATTGGAGTTCAAAGATGCCAGTAAATACACATTGCGCTGTCGCGAACATCCACCACAGGTCGTGGGTATTTTAACAAACCGCGCCCATGGTAAAAGTTAGCGAACACAATTTACCTTCACAAAACTCGCTTTCCTTATTGTTGTTTGCCGGCCACTTTTAAGTTGCCATACCATCTTTTTTTCTGCACACACACAACGTTTATGACATAGGAATAAGACGGCCACCAACGCTGCATGGTGTAGTTTACCATACGTCGTCCTAGGTCAGGGATGGCGAACCTTTTTTTTTTTTTACACATGTGCCAATAAAACAAAAATTAGCTTAAAAATCATGCAGTGTGTGCCACATGAGTGCCACTTCTGTTCCCTCAGATGCTAATTTTTCGATGCGTGGTTCGTGCAATTTGAGCTTCATTTTGATGCGTGCTTTCGCTATTGTCTTCCAGGAGGCGATCCCGTGTGGTCGAATAGGTAGTGTTCATGTGCGAGTGTAATTGTTAGCAATAGCACTGTAGCTGGACTCATGTCACTAATGATACAAATGCCAACTTTTTCATGGCGGTCAAAGTTGCAAAGAAGTTCGTTCCTACATTGAAATATAAGTTGATCTACATTTGGTAGTTTTTTTTTTCCTTGCAGCCCAATCCTGATGCTATATACCGTATAGAGAAAAAGAGAAGAGGAGGAAGGCAAATTAAAGCTTCCTTGCTGTAACTCCTTAAAGGTGCGTTTCTTTGTAAGGGAAAAAACACGTCATCGTGCGCGAATTTTTCGAAAGGATCGCGTGCCACTAAAAAAGCCCTTGCATGCCACCTCTGGCACGCGTGCCATAGGTTCGCCACCCCGGTCCTAGGTTGTGTGTTATCCGGTGATGGAACTCCGAAGTTTAGGTTTCAAGAAAGTTTGAAATGTGTAGAAAAACAGTTGTAGTTTTTCCTAACTAGCCACCGTAGTAACAACACGCGTTTCTTCCCGTTTGCTTGTGTCCTATGGAGTATCACGACTGTTGCTTTCCATAGGAATTTATGCTCCTAATAAATACGAAGTGAGGTTATTGCTCTAAGGTGGCAGAAGCATAGGTGCAACCATAATAATAATAATAGAAAGTTTGGTGCAATTGCACGCAGGTCAGGAAAGGACCCTGCAAGGTCGCTAACATCCAGCCTTCATGCAGAAGTGCAGGGACAACAAACTACATATAGTCAACTGCAATTGGTGTAATTGCACACCAATGCACACCAATTGCACACCAATGCACTCTGTTGAATTGCACAATGTTTAGCTTTTTTAACATGACTTAGTTTAAATTTATGTTTTGTTTGTTTTTCTTATCTTGCTTGAAAACGGCTCCAAACTGAGATGAAATGTCGTAATTTGAAACTTTTGGCGCTTTTAAAGAAACTGCTTTATAATTTGATCTTGTTTTTTTTTTTTTTGCAATTCCGGCAGTTATGCGAGCAACAATCTGATCTCGGCTTACTTACAGGTCACAGCACTTTCTCGTCCACCGCCACAATAAATGCCGGTGATATCGATGTAAAAGGAATACTAGCCAATTCCTGATGTTAAGGATCACAATAGTGTGCAACTTTAACGTTATTACCACTGACCTTCGATACGCAAAGAAGTAATGCCAGAAGAAATAAACGGAATTTGTACTCTTTATTGGCATTTTTCAGCTTTACAGATTAATTTTGATGGTTTATCGTCAAAATTGCCTGCCCTGAACTCCCGCTAACCTCTTTTTATGTCCCCGCCACACGAGGGCAGACTACAAACCAGAAGCCCTGGAACGACGTCGTCGATAAAAGAAAATAAATTTCCAACAACAAAGTGCCTCCTCTTTTTTTTTTCATTATGATTTTCCCCGGTAAAGACCTGACGAGTAACTCTTTTCTGCTCCGAAGAATTTTACCGGTGGTCCACAAATAGAGTTTAATTCGACGTTTCCCCGTTGTCGAATCGACCAACAAAAGGGCAAGAAGTTTAATTGCTGGACGGCCCAGTGGGAGAAGGCAATCTAGCTGTGGGCGCGGTTCTGTAATCCTGGGGCCCAACCAAGCAAGCCTACTTGAGCCGCGTCTTCGGCCTCTTGCAAACCGCCTTCTTCCTTGCTGTTTTCCCCCTTCCAAACAACCCTTTGAGCCCCCCCACCAGCAAACAAGTTGGACTTTTAGATAACTTTGGCAACGTGGTCTGCACCGACTATTAGGGGCTGCAAACAAAGAAGAGAAACAGTACGCAGGGTTCGAACCTTGCAGAAGAAACCATTTTCAAGACTTTTGAAGGCTAACTTACAACCAATTCCACGGCTCTTTGGAAGGTCTATACCATCAAAATTACCTTTCACCCTTCCAGCATTTTGCCAGATGTCATTTTTAGCACCATATTGTGTTCCTAATTAGACCATCATAAACAATGACTAACATTAAGTCCCCCTCCCGCCAATGGGGAAGGTGGAAGGAAAAATGCAGCAACTTTCAGCAAGTGGAACTGCACATGCTCAGCTGCCCCTTCTGGCAAAAATTGTTTGCGCTGCATGGCTCCTCTCTTTTTTGTTTTCTATTTCCAGTCCAATCCAAGTGAAGCACCATTCTTGGACGAAATGGATTCGGCTGACAAACTAATTCTATTCATTTAGTTAATTTTACACCTACACTACTGTATGCATCAACCTCACAAACTACGCTCACAAAATTCAAAGCCTTGCAAGGCTCCGACAACAAAATTTCTAATTTTCAAGGCTTTTTCAAGACTTGAATTTTCGGTTTTTCAAATTTAAGGTTTTCAAGGAATTCAAGGCCTTGTATGAACTCTCTGGACGTAACTTTGCTCGTTTGGCAACTTGTGAACAACGTTATTCGAATAACAAATACCAAGATTTAGGAGATTTCGAGTCAGGAGAGTTTAGTGCTGGAGATACCGCCTACACAAACATGCTGCAGAGAGAATTCCTAGTTCAGACAATTGCTCCTAGAGAGCACTAGTACATCCACTTGTGATTTTCTGATAACTCTTTATGTCCTAGTGAAACTACTTTACATAACAGGCCGGGGCTTGTACGCAGACAGGGACTCGTCATTTCGTCGCTCGCGCGCCACATGGATACACAGTACTATACATATAATTAAGAATTTATAGGGTTGGAGAGGAGAATTTTTGACCGAGACCCCATACTGAAGCGTCCTAGATTCATTCCAATTAGTTCCGTCTTAAGTTTATGGAGGGCGCCATGAGTTTTATGTGGGAATTTCTACTCAGTTTTCAGCCTAAAATTAAACTAACTTAAACGAAACTAGCTTGTATTTAATTATTATTTAGTTTAGTTTAGTTGTAATTTAGCTCACCTTAGATTTGGGCTGAAAAATGAGCAAAAATTACCAGACGGAACACGTGGCGCCCTCTGAAAACTCGGATGGAACTAATACAAATGGATCTAACACGTTTCAATAGGGACTTTTTAGAGTTACAAATTCTCCTTCCCAACCCTATAAATTCTTGATATAATGAAAGAGCTTGTGGAGTCGCCACTTGTGTGCTCCACAATGGCCGCCTTCAATTTCATGCCTTTATGTTAACCATACCCAGATAACCCTCTAACTACCTAAGAGGCTGTCCCATTATTTATATATAGCATTACATCACATGACTTCCTGCTGTATCACTATTTATACCACAGTTAACAGGAAGTAAACTGCGGTATAAATAGCGATACAGCAGGAAGTATACAGCAGGTGATACCAGCTAGAAGTCACATTATCGAAAAATCCTTTTTTTTTTTTTATATAATAACTATTATCATCACTGGAACTCGCACTAAAGGTCTTTATTGTTAACTTGTCTCACGTTCTAAGTCATTATTTGTACCACTACGTTATCTAGAGCGATCTAGAACTTTTCAGTTTTTGCTATCCCAGTCAACTTCCGATAATGGCCAGGGCTTTTACCTCGATGCTAAAATGCTTCTCAAAACACTTTGGACAATATAGTGGTATAAATAATGGCTTCAATAGCGCTCAATACAGCTACAGATTGTTCTAAGATATGACTCCTCGCTGGTTTCACCCTTTTCATTATACATATAGTACTCTGTATTTGCGGTGCGCGAGCTACGAGACAACGAGTCCCTATGGGCTTGAAAAAGGGTTGTGTGAAGCCATGCAAGAGGGAGAGTTACCCGCTCCCGATTTTTGGTGCCTTTTTGGGATGCTCGGGGATGTCGTTTCATCAGCATTCCGCCTTCTTAGAACAGCTTGGGGACAAATCTTTAGCCGCCGATTTTCGGTGCGAAGTTGCGTTCTGTGGCATAATAAGCCCTCTTATGAAACGCTTACACCATTCTTGCACTTACGGCGAGTCTATACCATGCTCCACGGCTGTCTGCCGTTATGTGTGTATCAAGTGACCGGACTAGTCCTATCAGAAGGCCAAACAGCTGCTTTTCTCGTTCGCCACCGGCTAACTCATGGTGTCGTCAGGGCAGAGAGCCGTTGCGCGTGGCTTAGTTTACTTTTATTCAAATCACTCTAGAACAGGGTTCAGACAATTTTTTAATTCTCAATTTCCCTGATATTACCAGGTTTTCCAGGTGTATCCACTGGCAATTTCCAGGTGTTTACAAGATGTTTAGTTAGGAAAACAGGCAGTAGCTAATGTTTTTATTAATATTTGTACGAAAACAATCCACCATCCCAAAAAAGAGCCGTTTTAGAGACTAGTCCAGACGGGACTAAATGCATTTTTATCACTGATATTAGTACTAGCCTAAGATTTGGTTTATTGAAGTTACGTCTAAATTGCACATATTACATACATATCAGTAAACAAATGATGGAGTTCTTTACGGTGAAAAATTACAATATTTTCCGAGACTTTATATCTAATATCTTAACTTGGTGAAGATGAGTGTAAATCAAGTTGGACATAAAGTCTCGGAAAATACATACATATCAAATCACAAATTAAAATACTTGCTACTATAGCCGAGGATTTTGTTTCTGATCTGCGAATTCAATGGAACTTGCAGATCAGGCAGAAAGGCATTTTTTTCCAAATTTTCCCTGTCTTTTCCCTGATTTTCAAAAAAAATCTTGGTTTCCCTGAAATTTCCCCGTTTATTTGGCTCTATTTTCATTTTCCCTGAGATTTTCAGGTTCTCCAGGTTTCAAGGTTTTGTCTGAACCCTGTAGAATTGTTAGGAGATGACCACTCCTAAGCATCAATTCCATATGTTGAACTTGTCATGGAAAATAGCAATATTTTAGTAATCCTCTCTAATATTAGTTTCGTGGCTTCCCCCGTAGGACTGCCAAAAGCAATTGGAAAGTCGAGTATAAGATACAAAGCTATTTTGTCTTCAATTTATGACCATTAAACATCTCTTGACTCTATGCAGCAAATTTATAAAACTGAAAAGGGTTCCAAAGTCAGTCAACAAATGGCAATGCGCATCAAAACTCGTAGATTTGATTATTTTCTTAGCGTTGCGGAAGGTACCACTGAGATGGCCTTTTATTTAGGGGGCTTTGGAAGGAAACGAGTTCCGTCCTGACATAACAACCAATAACACCAGTCCAATTCCAGGGCAGGAATACAACTTAGAAAGCCAACCATCCAACCGTACTCTTGACTTCAGTCACCCCAATCCCTAGACAGCTTCCCTCTTGTGTCGTAATGAAGAAAATAGGGGTGCACTGCGACACAGCAGGGATAAAAAAAAACAGGGACGAGAGAGGCTATTCCCCTAGGAGATTTCGAAAGGGAAATCGAAGATGAAGAAATAGGAACTGACTGATGAGGAGGATGAATTGGGAGGGGGAAGGGATTCGGAGGGAAGTGAAAGAGGGATGGATGTAAGTCCCTCAGCCACCCCCTTTATTCCGTATTTACTCCCTTGTATGCATCACTGGCAATTTCCCCCCTTTTCTTTAAAGGCAAGCACGTGAGAGGAGAGGGGAAAAAACTAATGAGAATGTGCACCAGTTCAGAACAGAAATTTGAATCAGTATAGATCTTTCGGGAAGTGGATGGGTGGAAAGGATTGGGTTAAAAGATAGGAAAAGGGTACGCCAGACTGAAGAGCTTTTAAGGGTAGAGATGAGATATGCAAATATTAAGATTTCAGAAAAAAGTCACGCTTGAAATAACGGTGCATCAATTTAGAGTAGCTACGAGCTAAAACAGGAGATACCGATTCCGTGAGCATCAGTGCGAAAAGATATTACAGCCTGAGGATTCGAAATACGTGAGGCACTTGCTAATGTTAAGATTTATGCATACCCCGGAGCAAGAGAGTCCACAATAGTGTCCATGCCGTAACAATCGCCTCATATTCCGTCTCCTTTTCAGAAGGTCATCTGGGAGATAAAGACTAAAATACCACGGCCTGCACCTGGATAATTTTAGTTTTTAGTTTTTATTGCCATTACCTGTTTTATCATTTAGCAGTTTCTCCCCTTTCAGCTCTATTTCCCCTAGCTTGAAAGTCGTCTTCCCTGCCGGGCTCGTAACCTCTCTCACTGCGCATGACCAGAACTGGGTCCTTCTATATAAACGGAATGCAGTGGAGCACAGCCATCTTACTTCCTGCCCACATGGACCTTGGTCCATCAGAGGGGAGGCTAGGGCGGCTAAAGGTGATGTATATTTTCGTACAGGCAATAAAAACTAAAACTAACCAGATGCTGGCCCTGGTATTTTAGTCTTTTTATAGCCACGAAAAACTACATTACCTGTTTTATCATTTAGCAGACTTAGTCGCCTGTTGGTGGGTAAGGTTCAGAAGACCCGCAGTACGAGCCGGCAACCCCACGGAATGTATCCTGGTGAAAACAACGAGTTAGCGCTAAACCCCGAAGCCCCAGGAACTACAGTCTCATGCAGCGAGGAAGAATCAGAGGCGATCGTGGAAGCAGATCGGGAATGATAGCTACTAACGGTCTATCACCACAGGGCAAGGTGAGAGATTCACGCTAAAAATGAAATCCTCTCACCTTAGTGCGGGAAGCAGAAGAGCAGACCAGAACCGGAACACAACATCGCTGGAATCGAAGACGTGAATCATGGAACGGGAATCACGGAACAGGAACACAGCATGACGTGAGGAAATGGACGGCCGGACAACAGTGTGAACTCCGAGGGCGGGCGAAAGACAGACGGTGAAGGTGGTGACATCACAGGGGCATAACACGACGATCAGGCGTAGGTCAGCAACTTGGGCCAAAGGCTTGAAACAAGAGGAACATCAGCATGGCGGATCGCCAAGTTGGAACACAGGCAAGACGTAGGTGGAAGTCGAAATTGGCCAAGTAGCAGTCAGCGAAGAGTCACGGTCCAGCGGCCAGCCCAAAAAGGGGCGGAGAGTGCGGAACCTGTGAGGAGCGCACCAGACAAAACCGGAATAGAATCCCCTGATGCCGAGTTACTAGCAAAGACAGGAAGGAATGCGTCCGCAGTAGGTTTTAGTGGAACGAAGCGAAGCGTCGTGCCACGCACGAGGAACATACGCCGGAGAGACGCCTGAAGCAGCGGTTCGGAACAGGGATGGTAGGACACAGTTCCAGAGGACATGGAGAGTGTATAACAAAGTGACCGGAACGAAGCGAAGTAGGACCGAACAGTAGTCGACGGGTGCGAAGCTGTGTGCAGTAGAATGTTTGCCAGGGAGCAGTGGAAGGCATGGGCACGAAAATCGTTCCAACGAGACGTCCGAGGGTGGACGGAATTACGCACAGCAAAGCTTACCAGGAAGGCAAAGAAGGAACCGACGAATCTTAAGCAGACTTAAGAACCTTAAGAAAAACCAAACACTTTTCAAATTTACCTGGAATTTAAAAAATTTCTTGTTTTCCCTGAGATTTTTGCTCTATTTTCATTTTCCCTGAGGTTTCCAGGTTCTACACGTTTTGTCTGAACCCTGTCCATTCTCCTTAAATACAAATGTAGCTTCCTACCTTTGTTTCTCAATCTTCACCATCCACTGAAACCCATTAAGTGTAGTGGCATGGGGTTCGTTGTTTCAGCTTTATAACAGTAAAAAAAAAGGATACGGTAATCGAAGCACCCAATAGGCTGACTGGGACAATTTGACAGGTTCCGAATTTCCAGGACAGAAAACGGGACAAGGAGGTGGACAAGGCTGTAGCCGTGGGTTCAGGGTCACGTGTACCGGGGCCTTCGGTGTCACGATGTGAATGCGCATCAGCTGGGCCACCAGTGACTTACCACTTCTAAAACATAAGAAAGAAAACACAGTTTAACATAGCAACAATCAATGTTGAATCAAATTTCGTTCTGCCGTCGCGTTTAACATCCAAATAATTGCACTTTTGAACCGTTTTGGTTTTTCTTTTGCCACTCCATTTTAGAAATTCTACACCACGCAAGACTATAAGCTACACAAAAAATTTGAACCGTTTCGTTTTTTTCTTTTGCCATGCCATTTTAGAAATTCTACACCACGCAAGACTATAAGCTACACAAAAAATTTGAACCGTTTCGTTTTTTTTCTTTTGCCATGCCATTTTAGAAATTCTACACCACGCAAAACTAAGCTACACAAAAAATCTGAAGCGTTTCGTTTTTTTTCTTTTGCCACGCCATCTTAGAAATTCTACACCATGCAAAACTAAGCTACACAACAAATCTGAACAGTTTCGTTTTTTCTTTTGCCACACATTTTAGAAATTCTACACCACGCAAAACTAAGCTACACAACAAATCTGAACCGCTTCCTTTTTTTTTTTCTTTTGCCACACCATTTTAGAAATTCTACACCATGCAAGACTATAAGCTATACAAAAAAATTGAACCGTTTCGTTTTTTTCTTTTGCCATGCCATTTTAGAAATTCTACACCATGTAAGACTAAGCTACACAAAAATTTGAACCGTTTCGTTTTTTTTTCTTTTGCCACACATTTTGGAAATTCTACACCACGCAAAACTAAGCTACACAACAAATTTGAACCGTTTCCTTTTTTTTCTTTTGCCACGCCATTTTCGAAATTCTATACCACGTAAGACTAAGTTACAAACAAAATTTGAACCGTTTCGTTTTTTTTTCTTTTGCCACGCATTTTAGAAATCCGCAAGACTAACTACGCAAAAATCCTGTTTCCACCTGACCTGTGACCGAAATGACACTGACCAGTAAACTTGCCAAATAGTGCTAAGTACCAAACGCAGGGTGTGTTTAAAAAACAAATCTCCCCCTGTCGTTAGAAGTTATAAACTAATCCAACCCAGTTTTTTTTTTTATAAATCCTTGACTTGACTATAATGTTATTCCCGGTTGTCTGAATGAGCAAAACTCAACAGCTCCTATAACACAGAACCAAAGAACTCGGCTCCCAACCAGGCAAGCTCCACGCCGGACTCCAAAGTACGGTGGTGAAGCCCACGTTCCGTAAATACTCAGGCCCGGTGCACACATCCGTTGTTTAAACGTGCCTTTGACGCTGCGTTGCCGCTTTGTTGACGTAGCAATCGATGCACACATACCGTGAAATAACGCCAGTAAGCATTCGGCCGCCAACCCATTTTGCTTACCTCGTGTACAAAAAAAAATAAAGATATTTTGAAACAATGAGACGATATTGCTTTTTTTTCTTTTACCTCGTGGACAAAAAAATATACTGAATTTGAAACCAATGCGACGATATTGGGTACATCCACATACGATTTAAGACATAGCAGCGGAAGATTTTATACATCCTTTGCAGATTAATGAAAAATTGAGCATGAGTTCTTTAATTTCGTTTTCAATCATTTTTGCAGCAACATTCCACATTTCAGGGTAGTCCTTTACTTTCCCAATAAGCAATTCCATGTCCATTTTTTCGCGATCGGCCACAAATTTTGGTAGCGCGTTGGCGATAAATAAACGTTAAGTGTGCAGCGTCCAAGTCAAACAAGGTGCTGAGAGACCGGGAGGTGCGTTTGCGCTACCGTTGCGTTGCTGAGAAGAAGTGAAGTGCCTGGAAAAACGAACGCTAGGTGGAGGCAACTGCGACGGAGGCATTCTGTGCACTACCTCCCCACTGACGTCACGTACACGGAAACGCAACGTCAACGCACGTTTAAAAAACGGATGTGTGCACCGTGCCTTAGGGTGGGTTACGCAACGACAATTTTTTCGCTCACTAGCTGTTACTTGGTCAATACTAAATCTGATGGCTGCTTCTCGCCTTTACCGGAGAATGCGGCTTTCGAGTTGTCTATACGTAGTACCCATGGCAACAACCTGACGCAGATCTCCTCGTGCCTCGCCACATGACGCGTGATGCATGCACCACGGCAACGTCGATTTATGACAACAAGAAAACAATATTTACTGCAAAGCAAGACGACAAACTGATTTCTGAATGCCGGCATTCGATGGTTTGTCTAGGATTTGATAACTCCGAAATGGAAGCCATGTTGGATTTTGAATTCTCGCTGCGAGCAAGGCTATCTATGCTTAACGTTAGAAATTCGACGCGTCGTCCAGTTAGACACCGATTCTGCCACCAGTCGCGCTACTTACACCCCAAAAATGAACTGTTCTAGCATGCGGACTAAACTGTGAAAGGTACGTGTGACACGCGATAGGCGGATTTTAAATTTACAACACTGCATTGACACCAAATTATTAAAATTTAACAACAATGGCTTCATGCTACGTACCTATTTTTTCACTCGACGACAAAACAAAGCCTCCGGAGGTTTAATTTCATGAATTTCAAGCAGAAGAGCAACCAAGGTATACGTGTGTATTGTACTGTATGATACGCTACGGCGTTTTCAATTCTCATTAAAAATGTGTTAAACGATCCTTTGACGTAGCAGTAAATCGTCCGAAGACTTCAAGAATAGTCACCATTACCGTAAAATAATGTTCGTTTAGCGCTGCAACACCGGTAAATCTAATAATGAGAAGATATCACGTTTTTGTGCATCTCGCCTACACTAATCAATGCTACGATTGGGGTTTTTCGTTCTTCGTGCTTTCAGTTCAGCACAACGCTTGAACGACGCGTCTAGCATGAAATCGAGCGTTAAGTCTTTTAAATATAGGTATAGTCTCGCTGCGAACAGCTATTTATTCTACCATCGTCTGAACATGGGCAGAAGCCGTTCTTTGCGAGATAATAGAAAATTTTGGAAATAATGAGAAATTACAACAATGTTGTAGCAATGTTTAAAATTGCTGTTGCACTTTGTTCTCATCCTTGTTGTTTATGACACATTTAATTTGTTATATATCTCCGCACTCATTTAGTAGTAACTGTAAACTAATCGTACATAAATAAAGGTTGGCTCGCAAATAGCGTTCGGCGAGCGAGAACGTCTCGTAGCGTAGACGCGCCCTTAGGGGCAAGCAGCGACTGCAAAGTTTAGAATAGAACGGCACTTTGCCAAGAAAACAAATTTTCCACAGACGCCGATTTCTCCTTCTGAAACTTCTAACTTCCCTCCTCCTTCTGCACTCCCCATCACCCCCCCCCCCCCTCCCCCACCTCCAACAGTGGAAAAAAAATACCCCACTCGCGAAAAATCAAATTAGCCTTTGCACAAAGTGTAAATCAAGGTGGTTGAGCCTGCTTGGTGCTTGCGTCTTCCACGTTTTCATAAACGATAGCGCCAAAATATGCCTTGAGGCGTACAACAGTAATGGTCTTTCATGCGGGTGCCTGTGTGCGTGGCGCGCTTTTCAACATACAACGCAAAACAAAGTTAATAAGGGAAGAAAAAATACGGTTCCACAACCATTTTTATTTATTATTTTTGCTGACGTGTCACTCTTTTGAGTACGGGAATTTCTCATAAATTGAGAAAAAGCTTAAGCGAAAGAAGGGAACTTTCTCGAGTAGTTTGGCTTAGTTTCATTTGGCAAGAAGTGCAACACAAATATTGAATTAAAAAAAAAAGAAGAAAAGGCTAATACTGGAGGCGAGTAACTCAAGTGCCATGTGCTTTAATAACAGCTTATTAAATCTGACGACAAACTAGCCTGCGACTTGAAGTTTAGGGTATAGAAACAAGCTTAAATTTATTGGGGTTTTTCTTCCATAAATTAGCTGGCCCCGGCGTAACATACGCCAGTCCAGTAAGTAGGATGCGGTGTTGTCGTACTGGCCTTTCCACGGCATCATTGAAAAAGGGAGAGCATGTTCATTTTTGACACGGTAGCATTGAAAAAGAGCGAGGGAGAGGGCAGGTCATGCTTTCCGCTGAGGCCCGGAGTTTTTCGTCAACAATACATGTCGTAATATCTAGTTTGATTGTTAGTACTTATCGACATTACCTTTCACATTGTTGCCCGCTCGCTTTTTTCATTGCTGCCGTGCAAAGAATGAACATGCTCGCCCTTGCCCCTTTTCAATGCTACCGTGTCAAAAATGAACACGCTCTCCCTTTTTCAAAGAATGTTATGGAGTAAAAAAGTACAGAAACAGATTACAAAAGAAAAACCAAGCAGTGATACAAAATGAAAAGACGAACAACGTAAATATCTTACAAGAATATTTCCCTGTAACAAAAAATCTTAAAACTTGATACATTTTCGAGACGTACCACGCAACCCCCATTTGCGAATCGACCATACCTATGAAACCATGTGACCCGACTTGCATGCACCAGTTGTGCATTTCGGCGACCGTTTTCTGCCGCTTTTGAGAGGAGAAATGGAGGTTTTCGGCTTTTTATTCTTTTAAAATTATTGTGTTGCGCTTTTAAGCATAAGATATGATTAGAGTGGCCTTGCCATGTTTTAAAAATTTTAATTCATAAACCAGATGACGAAAATTGTTTATTTTCGAAACATAGGTCGTCTTTTTAT
The DNA here is from genome assembly GCA_023313725.1 of Lithobius niger. Lineage (NCBI taxonomy): Eukaryota > Metazoa > Arthropoda > Chilopoda > Lithobiomorpha > Lithobiidae > Lithobius > Lithobius niger. The sequence continues at coordinate 7,324 of JAHWFP010132259.1, read as the reverse complement.
TTTAGTGTTAGCACTGTTTAGTTTTTCTTTTAAAGTGGAAAGAATGAACATGCACACCATCTCGCATTCATATAATGTTATGTTTGGATTGGTTGTCACAATGACTGCCTAACTCGCCTATGGTTCGGCGCATGCGAAACACAGGGTGTTTCACAAGTAACAAACGTTGGGCGGTTATAGAGGGCCCGAAAATTTGGAACCTCTCCCCCAACCCCCGGAATGTGCCTCCCCCTCTCCCCAATTTGTGCTGCTAATGTCTGATACGATGGGTTTGAATTTCCATCATTGCAAAGCACTTACAATGCTGTGAACGTGTACCAAGTTATGTTTTGATATCTTTAGGAAGGAATCTTTGATTATATCCCGAGCAAATCTCTACACCCTGTATCCCGGTAACGGTGCCCTTTCTGTTTGTTAGCAATAGTTGGTTGTTTCCGTAACCTCCGTAACCGTCCAACGTTTGCTAGTATGGAAAAAGAAATAGAGCCTTGTGAGTGTATGATTTGTCTTCCCTCTCCATTGTCTATGGCCGAGTGAATTTTGGTCGAATGGAGCCCTGGTCACGGTTTGTGACCTTAACAACGGGTTCAGTGAGTTATCTTTATGCCAGTGGAGGATGTGGCCATAGCGATTAAAGCGCTATGCAAGTGATCTGGGGGCGAACTGGGTAGCCGGTTCGAATCCGGGTCATGCCACTGCGACGAAACGTAAGTGCATAAAGGTGGCTTACTGAACTGCGTTATTTCTAGTGTATGATTTTCGCTGTTGGCTTATTTCCAATTTTCCTTAATTTTGTTAGTATGGGACACCCTGCATAGATAGGTTATGATGCTTGGTAAGACTAATATCCCTACCAAACGCCATAATTTACGCTAACGCACCAAAACAATAATTTAGCCCTACATTCGTATTTTCAAATTAGCTTGATTCGCATTTTCACATTAGCAAGCACCAAATCTTGTAAAGGGGCCCCACGTATAAAAGTTCGGCCAGCCTTCTAAATGAGTGATATCAAGGGAAAGACGAACCAAAAATGATATCAGAGGTAAAATGAAAAACGTGACCATCGCATTTTTTGGTTAATTTTTTACTTAATAGTTTTCCTTAAGGTACGTATGAAGTAATAGTTGGTAGGATTACCATTTTGAATATTTTAATCTGTTGATAACACAGAAAGGATAAAACATTTTCAACTTAGCAGCCTTTACCAATTTTGGTTTTTTGTATACTATATATATATATATCTTTTTTTTTTACTTTTTGAACACATTATTTCATCAGAATTACTATTTAACATTATTTTTTTTTTGTTCTTGTGGTTGTCTTAGTACGTACTGAAGAACCAGGTTTGATTTTAGATATGAAACAGTAAATTTCCCATGGTGGAACATGGCTCCAACGAGTTCGCGTGTGGGTTCGTAAGAAATATTCCCAATTTGAAGAGAGATTTTACGAAACTGTGATATTAACATCTCTGATTCTTCCACCGTAAATTTACGAAAAGGAGCACTAGACCGTGGCTGCCTACAGTAAAAAAATTTCAGTTGAAAATGACGGTATTTTTTGTTGAATAATAACTAAAAGATAGACCTTTTAACAGTGGTGTAAGTAGCCTATTGTGTGCAAGTCTTGGTGGCGTCGTGTTTTCCAAATTCCAGCGATGGAGAAATTTTTTTCAGGTCGTTTTTCATAGGATTTCATTTTATTTTATTTTGTTACATTTCATTCTATAATTTCAATAAAATAAAATGAAATCAATTTATGAAACGACCTAAAAAAAATTCTCTTCCAACCTGGACAAAATACGATCTGAAGCAGTAGGCTGCTGTGTCCTACTACAAAATCACTTTCCCTTTAGAGCATGAAAGTGTATTATTGTTTTTTTTTTTACTCGAGTTTTACAATTTCGGTCACATGTTATGAATTGGAGTAGCAGGCTGTTGTTTCTCACAGCAAAATTTTTGGAATGGCAATGGCAAATGTGAAAATTTATAGACATAAATTCCTCCAGACAAAAAAGGTAGAGTTGACGATTAGACCGTGGGATTCTTTGTACAATACATGCCTATGACAGTTCTGATATCCACCCAAAACCAAAATTGGTGTAAGAGAAGCCGCCAAGTTTCCAAAAAGGGTCGGCCTTTGAAAGTAGTGATATCATTCAACCAGGGAAAAGCCGCCAAGGTTAATCCGATTAGCCATGTTAATCGCATCTACTATTAATTCGAAGGTTACATGAAAACTTGAACATTGCTGCCGTTAGTAACCTTCGAACTATTAGGAGGTGCGATTAACTTGGCCAGTATGATTAACCTTGGCGACCTTTCCCTGGTTGAATGATATCATTACTTTCAAAGGACGACCGTTTATGGAAATTTGGCGGCTTCTTTTATACTAGTTTTGCCTGTGGGTGGACCTTACCCTACACCGCCCCCGGGGGGGGGGAAGACTTTACATGAATGCTATTTGCCATGTTATCCAAATCGAAAAATGACGATCAAAAAGCAACGTGATTTTTGATCATGAATGAACATCCTTCATTCATTCATTCCTAACCTTTCAATAGCGAATTATCCTGCCATTCCACCATTTGTATGTTTTTTTTTTTTTTTTTTTTTTAATAATAATAATAACCTTTATTCAAAGAGTGTTGCCGAAGGTCTATAAAAGTCCTTGTTTGGCTACACATTTAGACGATTTCACAATCAAGATAAAGAAACATCTATACAACAAAATTAAATCACACAGTATGGTAAAAAATATAAAAATAATAATAATCACAGACACAGAAAAAAAAAGAAAAAAAAACAATAATTAAAAAATAAAACTATACCTTAGTTGTTAATTAGCCATTCTTTTATTTTGTGTTTGATTGAAGTGTACTGAGTTAAATCTAGTAATTTTGATGGAATTAAATTGAAAATTGTTGGAATATAATGATCTTTAGTTTTTGAGCCATAATTATTTTTAATTAGTGGAATATGGAACCTTAATGTTTTATCGCGAAGGAAACCCATTTAAAATTCATCTTTAATTTTTAAATCGTTGCAAAAGTAATTTTTATGTATAATAATATAGTTCCTCAATTTAGTTACATTTAAAATTCTGTGTTCCTTGTATAATTCTTTAGTAGATTTGTAGTGGTTATGTTTTCTGAAAAGAACCTTTAAAATTTTATTTTGTACCTTTTGTAGCCGATCAATAAGGGTTGAAGAAGCAAAACCATACACTTCAATACCATATCTAAGATGACTGGTAACCAATGCATCAAAGACGATTCGTTTGTTCTTATTATTCAATAGCGATTTAATTTTATAGAAGAAAGGAATCATTTTTCTAAGTTTAGTGATCAGAAGATTAATGTGATGAACATGTTTCCAAAAATTGTCGACCCCAAGTCCAAGATACTTACTTTCAGTAACTTGCTTCACCTTGGTACAGGTTAAAGTACAGTTTGAATAATTTAGACAGTTTTCTGTATGAATATATAAATCGGTACTTGAATATTTTCGGTGTGTAGAACTTATATCAATTGAACAGGTTTTGTCTTCATTTATGAATAAATCGTTAGTCAAAAACCAATAGTTTAAATTATCAAAATCTTCTTTTAGGTTAGATTCCATAATTAGTTTATCGGACTGTATGGACAGCAAAACAATATCATCAGCAAAAAGTATTATTTCGCATGTTTTTATGCAGTTCGTGATATCATTTATGTAAATGCTGAATAAAAGAGGTCCTAGGACAGAGCCTTGAGGTACTCCGAAGCAAATATCACATGGATCACTGGTATTGTTACAAATTTTGGTACATGCCTTTCTGTTATTCAGGTAACTCTTGAGGATGTTAAAACATTTACCCCTAAGCCCATAATTTTGACATTTATTTAAAAGTTTTTGATGATCAATGGTATCAAAAGCCTTCTGTAAGTCAATCAGCACTGCTTTAATGTACTTGCCGTTGTTAAGGGAAGAAGAAATTAATTCGTTAATGTGTTTTAATGCATCTTCAGTGCTTCGCTTTTGTTTAAAACCATATTGCTTACTTGTAATAATATTGTGTTTGTTCAAAAAGTTCAAAATATTTTTTAAGAAAAATTTTTCAATAATTTTATTAATGTTAGAAAGAAGTGCAATAGGTCGGTAATTGTCTAAATTTATCTTTGTACCTTTTTTGTAAATCGGCCTAAGAATTTGAATTTTCAGTTCATCAGGCCATTTTTCAGTGTCGATTATTGAGTTTATAAGCTTAGAAATAAAGATTGATGAATTTTCAATTGAGTCGGTAATATGAGACATTAGTATACCGTCATTTCCAGTTGAATTGTTAATCTTCAGACTTTTGATAATGTTAGTAATCGTGAAAGGGTCACACTCATAAATTACAATAGAATTTTTCACGTTTTGGATATTCCCCATTTGATTGTCAAGGTATTTATTGGAGTTGAGCCTTTGTTGGTAAGAATTACGTAATTTGGGAACAACGTTGGAGAAATGTTTATTTACTCTATCGCTTAATGTCTTAGGATTATCATACTTAAAAGCTTTTAGAATTTCCTGATCTAAAGATGTCTTCTGTTTTTTGTCAATAAATTTGTTTAGATGTGTCCAAATATTTTCTTTTTTATTATTAGTATCATCAATCAATTTTGTAAAGTATTTTTGTTTACACTCATTTACTCTTTTGGCTACTTCTATTTTAAGCCTATTGTATTCTTTCAACTTTACAGTATCAATGGTGACGTTATTTTTAATACGTTTCCACATTAAATTTTTTTTATTTATTAGGGCCACAAGACCTTCGGTTATCCATGGTTTTTTTTGGTCTGGACTCCTTTTTGGTATTTTTTCCTTCGGTAGTATTCTCAGTATAAATTTTATTTATTTTACCTTTGATAACATTGTACATTTCGTTTGGATCATTACAAAACTTATCTAAACAAAGCCAATTGATGTTTTTCATTTCTTTAACAATGTTTTTATGATTTAAAATAAAAATTTCTCCTACTTCATTCTCTTCTTTAATATCATTTGGCAAATCGATTTTCACTGCAATGTAATAGTGATCAGCTAACTTTTTTTCTACACAAACACCAACGCAGTTTAGTACTTTTGTTCTTATGAAACAGTGGTCAATGCAAGAACTCGTAATTTGGTTTCCGTATGTCTCAACTCTAGTAGGTGAGTCTATTTGAGCAAAAAAACCGTTAGATGCTAGTTTATTCAAATATTTATCAGTTGTTCTGCACTCAGCACTCTTTTTTTGGTTCTGATTTAAAATATCAAAATTGATATCACCAATTAAACAAAAATTTTCAACTGTTTTGTAGTTTTTAAGTATTAAACCTAAATCAGAAATGAATTTATTTTTATTTGTTAGAGTAGGCTGTCTATAAATAATCAACAGGGTCAGTTGAATATTACTAATCTGGATATTTGCTAATATTGCATCATTACTATCAATTTTAATATTTTTCACAGCTGGGGCTAAGTCTAATCTCGTCTCTCTCACAAGAAGTAAGATGCCTCCACCCCGACTAGTAGCAGTAGCTTCTCTTGTGCACCAGAAAGTTTCGTAGTTATCAAGTGAATATAATTCAGTTTCGTTTTCCTTAATACCAATCTCGGTCAAGCATATTATATCAAAAATAATATCAGTACTTTGCAAATCGATTTGAAGCAGTTCCCAGTTTTTCCTGAGACTCCTAATGTTAACGTGCAAAATATTAATGGAATCATTGTTACCATTTAAAAAAATATCGTGGGCATCACAAAAATCGTTTCTTATCTTATTTACGTAGCTGAAGGTGTTTGTTGGTCGATTTCGGATTGATTCATTCTATCAAGACCTTTAAAGTCATTTTCACATTTTATGATGTGAATTGACTTTTCTTTTTCATTTTTTCTCAGCCTAAGTTTACCTTCCTTGAACCATACAAATTTATAACCATTTTGCTTTGCAAATTCTTTTGTTCGCCAAAAGAGTTGTCGGTAGTAAGGCTGTTTACATAGTTTTAATTAATTTCCGCAATAATTAAACATTCGACAACTCGTTTACTTACCAACTAATGCACCAGGATTGAATCTAACAGATATGTCGTTTCTACCTTAAGCTGTATGTAGATTACTTATTTTGCATCAAGTTTTATTACAAAATACCAATGCATAAACTAAATTACTGAAAACAATAATCATGTTCAGAAATTCCTGTTCAGAGAAAGCTGGGAAGACTCCAGCAAAGAATTTCTCCGTTATGTCGCCTTTTTCAACAGTAGTCAAGTGAACTTTAAAAATAACAAGACAAATTAAAACATCGTTGCGGCCTTATAGGTAATAGTCTTTTTCGACGTAACTCAATGAAATAATAACATCTGATCGTCGCATTTAACATGCCAGCGCGTAATAGTTTAGATTTCTCGTTACCACGGCAATGTGAAGTCTCGATACCATGTTGCACAAATGAATACTCTCGAACTCAATTCTACGTTAGCTGCTAGTTACTAAATTAAAATGGAAGGTAAAAATTAGGCCTAAAAGCAGACAATTACGCTAACATTCTAAAGTTGGGACCAAAAGCTAACACTCCATTAACCAGCAATATTGTGATGGTTATACCTTTCTATTATACAGGCTGGGGCAGAAAGGAAGGGTCACCCTTGGCAATCAAAGATGGTTGTTAGGATAATGAACTTTGCGTGGTATGTAGGCGGGGGGGGGGGGAACTAACCATGTGTCGATCACTGACCTTGACGCATATTTTCAAGGTCATCGTGATGCTAACTTTTTAACCATATTCGTAGAACCCCAGTGTAAATTAGAAACTTGCAGACATTGGCAAGGCATGGTGATTGCAAAAAACGGAGCGAAATTCGGTACGCTAGTTTAGGAATTACGGAAATTACAAGCATCATTCTGTTGTGCTGGCCGAGTGGCTTTCCTGCCAAACAGTGAATGTGAAATAAAGTCCAGTGGTCCTCAAAGTACGTGAAACCTGCTTGGAAACAAACAGCAACTGACATACTGCTGCAGGGTTCAGACAATTTTTTTAATTTTCAATTTCCCTGGCGTTCCCAGATTTTCCAGATCCATCCGATGACAATTTCCAGGTGTTTTACAAGATATTTAGTTAGGGAAATAGGTAGTAGCTTATGTTTTTACTAATAATTGTACGAAAAAAACCCAACATTCCAGAAAATAGCTGTTTAGAGACTAGTCCAGACGGGACTAAATGCATTTTCATCACAGGTATTGGTACTAGCCAAAGATTTGGTTTATTAAAGTTATATCTAAAATACTTAAGCACAAATTAACATTTTTGCAACTAG
>JAHWFP010132258.1:0-24520 GCA_023313725.1 Lithobius niger | reverse complement strand
AAAAACAACACGTATTGTTGATTGTTGATCAGAATCTGGCTATGAATATTCAGAACAGTACATTCATCTAGAAAGGTCTTCATGTTAGCGAAAATAGTGGCTAAAATACCGTCCGAAAAAGGTTTACTTCAGTTATAACCAAAAGTATGAAACGATTCAATTGCAATTTGGTTAGAATTTTTTTTTATATACGACGTATATGTATTTGATTTTATGCCAGTTGATAAGCATTCAAAATGGCGAACAAAAGCTGTTTGCGGTAGTTAAGGTCGAACTGGATTTAAATCTTCTTGTTAATGGGCTGGGCAAATGAGGTCAACTGATTATTCACAAAAATACTAGTGTAGAGTTATGAAGGTCTAAACCTTGAGCCATCTTTGGGATGAAAAGCCTACACGTAGCTAACTCGTCTTAGGGACGAGGACTATATCTCAATTTAATGCAAACCTCTCAAATATTCTACCAAATTATAAAAAACAAAACTTCTTAAAATTGGTACATTCCCCTTAAAAAAGAGTGTAGTAATCAAACTTTCAACAATGTCGAAACTGGACTGCCAGAAAGCCAACGTACCATGCAGCTATACGCCCATCATTTCTAATATACATGTTTTTATCATATCAACCATAAAGAAGCATGAACGGTTTGTCTGCTCGTGCGACATTGGTAATCATATAAGTTCAAGAATGTAACGTTTGGGTACACATACACTACATACCTCAACGTACAGTGCTTTCTTTCTTGCTGCAAACGTTTATCTCATCATGACAGGTGAAACGATGGTAGTGGTCTGTCAGCTGTTTAAACAGCTGTGCAGCTGGTATGGATTGACTGAGTCAGTTTATGGGTATGGGATTTCACATGTGGTCAGATCGTATTCACTACATTCAGTAGAAGAGATGACGACCGTATTTGCCTGATTGGAAAAGTTTCTCAAACTACTTGTCTATTTGTGTATATGATAGCTTGTTATGGGACATGATACCTTTTTCTCCAAGATTTATGACAAGGAGCTGATTATATGTGAAATTAATGTTAAAATTGAGCGCTTGACAGTTCACTACTTGCACCAACATTTGATAAACATAGACTTAATTAATACCGTAGCAAACTTAATGATTCGAAAATGAAAGTTGTCTTTCAGATGTACTCGATGGTATTCCATCGTTCGTTGGCAGAGAAAATTGGTATCGGGCAAAACGAAGCAAGAACATCGCTAAGCAGAACTGAATAATATTTAGGCAAGTAGCAGCTCGTCCAAGCGAATACAGTACGCAATGAACTGAAAGTGAAAGAGAATGTGTTTACTGATGATATAAATCATATTATACAGGTACATTGATTAGATAAGGTATCATGTTGTTGTTGATGTGACAATTTTATTTACGTGTTTGTCATTCATCTATCGTGTATTTTGACCAAATAAATATCTAGTTACTGGTGTGAGAATACCATTAATTAAAATATGTGTTTATGGTCCTTCACTTTTAAGCCCATAGTCTGCGACGTATTGCTTTGCATAACAGCAAATTGCAAACATTTGTTTCGCTATGTCGATGATGGCTGAAGTTTAAAACTGTCTGCACAAAGAAGTATTCACCGGCTACTCGAACTGATGGTTGATTGCAAATACTCTGGTGATTATAGAATATTGGAAAAATTTCACGTTTTGTTTAAATATTTTGTTCTAAATCGCCGATTAAGACTTCAAACGTTAAATGAAATAATTGAAAATTGCGCAGTAAACAGTTTTCATATATTTCATTTAACCTTCAAACTATTACTCGGTGGAATTAGCTTAGTGGGAATTAGCTTAGTGAAAGAGGTTGCGTTTGATATCACGACTTCACACTGCCGAAAAGCTTAGCTGGAATCCTTAACAAGTTTTGTTTTGGGGTAGATTCTTTGCAGCTGGCGTTTGCAGATTGCCATTGCTGCATAATACCAATGCTTAAAACAATGTAAACCAATATATTTGGTCGTTTAGAGGTCTCTAACTCCTGAACCAATTGACCAATTAGAAGAGGCCTTATGAAAAGGGCATATCTCTAGAGCAATACCTGCAAAATGAGCTAAGAACCAGCTTTATGGTAGATTTTATTTTCGAGAAACAAAAAAAAACTTTAGTTATAGCCTAAGTTGGTTTCAGTTAAAAGACACAGTCTCCTAGTGCGGCCGAATTGAATTTATTCAAAGGGTTTCAAAGGGTTTCAATTATTGAATTTATTCAAAGGGTTTAAGGGTTTAAGGGTTTAGGGTTTATTGAATTTATTAAAAAGGGTTACAGGGTTTAACGAGCGTTAACCACTCCTGGTCATCTGCCCGAAGCCCTAAGGCCCTATGTCTGCAACAGCCAGATTCCCAGGCGGTCACCCACCCAAGTATCAATCCAGCCCAATGCTGCTTAACTTCGGGGATCTGACGAGAACCGGTGTTTCCAGCACTGCAATTTATTTATTGCCTTTCCATCAACAATAATTTTTTAATAATCGGATGTCTACAATCGGACGATCTACTGTTACTTGGCGGCCGCCTGTAGACATCCGATTGTAAAAAAATGATTGTTGATGGAAAAAAGTGTGAGTTGTTGGAAATTGTCGGATTTTTGATGTAAGGTACTGATTGTAGTTTTTTTTTTTTGGGGGGGGGGGGGATACAGCGTGCGGCCTGGGGTCAAAGCTCTTGAAAATAAATTGAATTGGCCGCACTAGCAGACTGTGTCTGGTAACTAAAACCAACTTATGCCTGATTTCAGCATACTGTTGTAAATTCCCCATGCGGTAGAAATCTTTGCAAATCTTTTAAATAGGTGTCTTGGGTCCAGTAACGAAGAAAACGTCAACAGAAAAGTATAGGAACGTGTCCTTCATGCCTTCATGGAGAAAAAGTGCCCTCAATAACGTTGAATTTGTGTTACTGGTGACTAGCAACTAGTAACTAGTTACTAGTAACTAGTCCGCAGGCTCCCATGTTAATTCTCATAGATAGCGACACGTCTACAGCTGATTAGGGAAAGTTGCCAGATCTAAATTTCGGCAGACAGGTAAAGCGTGGTATGGGTAAGTGCTTTTTTCTAAAATGGGGGTTGCAGCTAGAAGCACGTGGCCCTGAAGTGGTTCGTAAGTGCAAAATTATTGTTGTAACCATTGTTTGTATTGTCATCCAACAGTAGATTATAACATGCTTAAGTATTACACGCTTGTCGTTTCAGTACCTAATTGTCAGAATTCATTGTTGTTGCAAATAGGTGGCTCACATAGGGCCTTAGGGCTTCGTCGGGCAGATGACCGGGTGCGGTTAACGCTCGCTAAAATCCTTTGACCCTTTTGGCTCACTAAGAGACGGAGTATCTTTTATTGGACAGGTTTGGTCGGTTTTTTGTTACGGTATACGAATCCAAACTAAATTATCTGCCCCTCGACTATAAAAGGGACAATTATGTGTTCGTGAACACCGTGGGAACTAATGATTGAACGTTAACCGAGGTAGGGCCAAGTGAGGAGGGATGCGCTGATTGAGTGAACGAAGCAAACGAAACTCAGCGTAAACCCGTGTCAATTTCGTTTACGTAACAGCTAATTGGGCCACGGCAAATGTGAAAATCATGAATGAGTAAATTTATAGACATAAAATTCCTTCAGACAGAAAAGGTAGAGGGGACGATTAAACCGTCTGATCCTTCGTTCGTTCACAGTCCTATGAAAGCTGTGATATCCACCCAAAACCATAACTGGTATAAGAGAAGCCACTAAGTTTCAAAAAAGGGTCGGCCTTTCAAAGTAATGATATCATTCAACCAGGGAAAGGCTGCCAAGGTTAATCCTGTTAGCCAAGTTAATCGCACCTAATGATACTTTGGGCGTTAAATGAAAACTTGAAGATTGCTACCGCCAGTAGCATTGTTCTAGTTTTCATCTAACTTTCGAACTATTAGAAGGTGTGATTAACTTGGCTAACAGGATTAACCTTGGCGGCCTTTCCCTGGTTGAATGATATCACTACTTTGAAAGGCCAACCCTTTTTTGAAACTTGGCGGCTTCTTTTATACCAGTTATGGTTTTGGGTGGATTGAGTAAACAAATGTCAACGTTATTCACGTTGTTTTTTCAACAAGAAAACGTTAAGCTGTGTCACTAACAGTGACTGTTATGTTGTCAGGTCAGGCGACCAAAGTGAGGCGATCAAACAAGTTTCAGTCTGTCGTATTGTTATTTACCCTCACATGCCTGAAAACAGCCAAACTATGTAAAGACACAAAAGTGTCTAGTGGTCGCCACGCTCATATATATTTTATCTGGGTAGGTGCTATTGTTTATCATCTTGGCAGGCGATACACTAACGTATGTCTTGATTAGGCAAATATCAACGTTATTCACGTCGTTTTTCAACAAAAAAATGTTAACCAGTCTCACTAACAGTGACTTTTATGTTGTTAGGCGGCCAAATTCTTCCACTCAACAAGTTTCAGCATTTTCTGTCGCATTGTTATTTATCCTCAGTTGGCTAAAAACAACCAAACTACCTTAGCTGTAAAGACACAACGTGTCTAGTGGTCGTCATGCTCATATATATTTATCAGGATGTTATCATTTATACTGGCGGACGACACTCTAGCGTCTGTCTTGAAATCAACAGCGTTCTATAATTCACAAAGTTTTGCAGAAACGTTTAAATTTGTATATGCATATGAGGCCAACATTTTGAATGCTATATTATAGCCAAATGATCTTCGTCGATGAAAAAAACATGCGGTGACTTAGAATTCCGGTTAGACATCTTAAGAGCAACAAACGGTGCTTATGTTAAAATGTGGTATAGCTACTAAAATAAACTTAAGATTAATAAACAAAAAACGTATCGTTAAAAGTTAAAAGTAAGGGTCTAAAAGTCAAAACCTGTAAGGAACACGGACAAGCTTTGACTGTAAGGGTCTAGGTGTCAAATTTGGCCAGTAAGAAACTGCTAAGCATTAGACCCTCACTACCCGGTTTTTGATGAACAGCTGTCCGAGATCGTCCTATAAAGACCCATTAGATGATCCAATGATAGTGGGGGTGTGGGTTTCCTACTTTGCTTTAGGTTGAAATTTTTTTTCGGTTTGGTAACATGGCAGCGATTCCAAGCAAGACAACCTGCTACAAGCGTAAGCATAGTTCAGTAAGCCACCTTTATGCACTTACGTTTCATCGAAGTGCAACGGAGAGATTAAGGTGCTATGCAAGTGATCTGTGGGCGAACTGGGTAGCCGGTTCGAATCCGGGTCATGCCACTCCGATTTAACGTAAGTGCATAAAGGTGGCTTACTGAACTACGTTACTTCTAGTGTATGATTTTCGCTGTTGGCTAATTTCCAATTTTTCTTACTAAGTCATTAACATGATCACCGGGTAGTAAGGGTCTAATCCCCCGGTAACCATTTCCCCGGTTACCTCTTCTGTCGCCGGCAGTGCTTGTGCGACCCTGCCGATCCAAATCCTCCTACGACCAAGCGGGTCCCTGAGCCACCTCTCTCGAACTTCGACGATTCTCACCAGGCAGGTTTCCTACCGATTCGCCGTCTTCATATTTCTCAAACTGTGCCGCGTCGGTCCGGACGTAATCCTTTGATACGTGTTACCATTCTACGTCCACCCTGCGATCCTCCGTCATCTACCTCCCTACGCAACTTTCGAACTTTAAGCGGATCCCGGTTACCTCCCGATTCCTCCATGCACAGGCATATCTTACTTCAGCCTACCCATTCTACACCATGTTCTCCTCAGAAGTGAACTCTCTTCTTAATCATCTTTGCGGATTTTATTCTTACCGAATCCGGTTCCCTTATGATTACCACCGTATGAATCATGATGCCTCACGCTGCTAGTCCTACATGCATCATTCAAGTACCGTTCCTCAAGTTTCGTCGATTCTCCTTCCCAACAAGGTAAGCAGGTCTTACGATTTATTACTTGTTCTACCTTGTCCCCCGCAGGTTGTAAGACTCCTTACTGTGAAGCTGTTATGTCTCCTGTATCCAATCTGAAGAATGATTCCCATACAGTTCGCACCCTTAGCCTCCCACTTATACGATACATTCGATTCCGTACCTCTTCTTTCTTATCATGTTCCGTCGTGGGTATGGCTTTGGCCTTAAGGTTGTCTTCTCCGGGACTTGTTCCTTGGGGGCGCTGGCTCGTAATGCAGGATACTCCAACCTAGCCCTCCTCCTAAGTGACGAAGTCTGCTATAAAAAAGGTAATGTATAATTTTATCGGCTATAAAAAGACTAAAATACCAGGGCCTGCACTTGGTTGATTTTAGTTTTTATTGCCTTACTGAAATAAACATTACCTTTCATCCCGCCCAGCCTACCCTCCATGAACTAGGTTCTGGGTTCGGGAGAAATGATGTGGTTCAGCTTGCGCAGTCTGCTTATATAGACTGACCCAAGCCCGCTCATGTGCAGAACTATTACGAGTTCAGCAGGGAAGCCAACCTTCAAACTTTAGGGAAAATAAGCTCAAAAGGGGGAAGCTGCTATAAAAAAAGTAATGTATATTTTCAGTTAGGCAATTAAAACTAAAATCAACCAGGTGTAGGCCCTGGCATTTAGTCTTTTCCAGTTTTGTCTGCGTGTTTTTGACCCCCCCCCGGGGGTGGGGGGGGCTAACGAATTTATGACCCCCACCCCCTTGAGAGGGTCCAAAAAATCGATGATACCAACCAAGTTTCCTCTGCCCCCCCCCCCTTCCCCAGCGATAAGAATGACCGGTCGCTCAGAACAAAAATGGCTGGCAACGGCTTTCTACTCCCATGGTCACTTGACTTTACCACCATCTTACTGGATCTCAGTTAAACTTGATTGAACAAACTTGACACCAGCTGCTATTTTTATTCTGGAGTAGCTTCTTTTAATAATGACGACTTGAAGGGTTTTTCACCCTTTGGGTTTTGGACTCAGTCACAACAAGTTTTGCCAATGTAGCAGATTCAAGTCTGTTTGTTCCCTGCTTCTTCGTCTCTTCGTTTTACTGCAAGTCTTCGTTCCACGATTAAATATCCAACAGTTCCAGTTGTAACAAATCCCAGTATAATGTAAATCTTGGTGTACATACACAAGTAATGGGACCAAGAAAAACCTAAAGCAAATCCAATGCAGTCCCAAACACGATGATTGGAGAAGGCCTCTTCGTGGCAACCAACGAAGGCTTCTCCGTAAAGAGCTAAGAGTAATAAACGAAATACAGCATCAGCAAAATAAGACAGAAAAAAACTCAGTCACACGAATGAGTGTAAAAGATAAAGCTTAAGTCAAGTTTAATACTATGATAGTCATTACATTTAGTTCTACCGTCATAAGAGTAATAAAACGTTCTAATATCGTTTCAAGAATAAGTAGCTGATCTCGGTGTAACATACGCCACTCTAGTAGGAAGCCACGTTGCAACAATGCCTAGTTTGTTGTCTCATCAGTGTTTGTTTCATTTGTGGCCCAGAGTTTGATCGCCCTGAGTTTTACGTTAACACTGCACGTCGTTTGTTACTGACTGCTACGAAGTGGTCGCCCTTTTACACTGCTGCCATGCAAAGAATGAACACGCTCGGCCTTTTTCATTGCTATCTTGCAAAATATCTATTTATGTATTTCGCTTGACCGAACCGTAGGTGAGGGTCTGTAGACGGGTAAAGCAGTCATTTCGACAGCCAATCCAAACGCAAAAAAAGTGAAGTATCGTGGTATAAATATCCCAGGAAAAAATATCCCATACAGAAAAGATAGAAAGTATGAATTTGGGGCAATACTACAATTGTGTTGGAAAAAATCTTTTCCAATACCCAGTTGCAAATGGGATGTGGCCAAATCCGACGGCGGGGGCCCCCCCCCCCCCGACCGTACATATAAATTTTCCCATGGACAAGTTCCCCGCATGTCATAGGTATCGTGTTACTACCGCACGTGCATCGATAGCATCGTTTCAGTGTTCATATATTTCAGCAGTAGTGAGTTTCCGGCAGTACTTTCTGAGCAGGTAGGCTTGAGAACGTATATTGTTCCCTTGCGAAGTGCGGCATCCCACCTTTCTGATTGCACTGCCAGAGGCAAGGGTGTGTTATACCTTATTCCTCCCTTGGTTTTCCGTACAACGAAAAGCCTACTTGAAACATTACGGACAGTAATAAACCGTTAAAGACTGCAGGGATATTTTTCCAGGGGATAATTTTTCCTGGGATATTGCTACCGGGATTTTCTTTCCAGGGATATATTTTTACTGGGGATATTATTTCTAGATTGGCTTTAAACTTTATCAAGCATTAATTTCGTTGTTGCAGTTTCTGTTTAACCCAGTTATCTACCCAGTGTAGCCGATGAGATAGATAATTTAGCTGGAGGAATCCAAGCTGAAAACCCAGTTTCCTTGACATGACACAATCGACATGAGCACAAGGCACCACAGAATGGCATTTTCGTTGTGTTGTTGTTTTTGCTTTTTTGGAGCATGTTGCGAATCACAAGCAAGTTGGTTTGAAGCTACGTCATAAGGCCATCGTCGCAAGAGGAAGAGTTGCCGTTTTTCTGAGTGGGTATTGCATTAATATTAAATTTATTACGTGAACGAGCTGTTCAACAATGATATTATGAATGCATACGAGGATCATGTTGTATTGTTAATTTGTTCGAATTAAAAGTGAGTTGACTACAAAAATCGCACCGATGAAGACCTAATTTTTAACCACGCATAATTACCTTCTTAATTCCTAAATTTATCCAAGATGAATTTCGTCCGAACGCAACCTAATTTTTGCCAGTGAACGTAAGTGTTTCAAGTCGAGTATGTTGAGCGGTGCTAGAATCATATTTTGTCGAAAGTAATTTTGGGGGCTGAATTGTAAAATAGAGAAGTTGAAATGTAGGCTTACATTAACGTTAGGCTTAGGGGAAATTAATCTCAGATTTTACCAAGGGTCAAATCTAGCAACGTAAGCATTATTTTTCCTCAGAGGTCAGGACTTGTCAGATTAAATCTTTATTGAGTTGATCGACCGCTCATGCCTGCCTCCTGTTTCCATGCAGGTAGAGTGGGAGAGTGCATTTTCAATGCGGGCGCGAGGAGGGGAGAAGTGGTTTTCCTTTTAGCCTTCCCTTTTACCTTTAGCCTTCCTTTTCCCGGCCTCCAGAATTATAATGTAGATTAAAGGCGGTAGCCTTTACTGTAACGTTTGACCTCAGCCTCCCCTTGTTAAAGCCGAAATTTCGATGCTTAATTTCTCTGCTGTCTGTCCACTTAAATTTAGTATACAAGCTTTATTGGAGTTGGTGAACATGTAACCGAACTTTTATTAATTTCCGATTTGACACATCGGTGATCTGGACGTGAGCTGGATTCGACCTTCGGTCTCGGGAAATTAAATCTGGAAAGGAGTTTCGCGCTAAAACACACAAATTATCGATTTCATAGAAGCACTTGTGGTATTATAGCCGATAATTTTTGCATTATCAAGAGACCTCGTCAAAGACAGGTGGCGGGCACCTCCTTGACGGGCGTCCTGGGATGCCAGCAGGCTATACCCAAAAAAACAAAGAGCGAAATTTTGGTAGTTTTTTCAGGCTGATTCGATGGTCTGAATAAAGAGCGACATTTTGGTAATTCAGAACATGGTGATGAAATCAGGAATTTGGTCTCTTTCGTGGTGATTGGTGACCCTGAAAAGGACCATTGTTTTATTGAAGCATGGGTCTTGCTTCCTTCTGTGGATGGCTTGCTTCAAACATGACTTGCTTCCATCATGGTTGGCTTGCTTCTGCTTCGTTCTGAGTGCTTAAGGGGGCTTGGCCACAGTTCTGGCTGCGACGATAGGTCCCAGCCGGTGTAATCCGTTTTCTTCTCTGGACATGTCCACAGAAGGTAGTGAGACGTGAAGGTTGTTGGTTTACGCCAGGATGCTGCTGCCAGGATCTCTTCGATTGGAGTGGCGTTGTGGTGGGTCCAAGATATGGACACTGCTCTGACTTCGAATGCTGTCACTCTCATGCTTTTGCTCGTGCTTTCTTTGTCGTAGGCTGATTCGATGGTCTTTCTGATCCAGCGGGAAATCATTGCAGCAGAGGCTTCGCCGGATTGAGAGTCCGTTGGTAAAAAGAGTTGGTTTCTGCTTTTGCGAATTTCTTCGTGTTGGGTTCGGGCTAGGTAGAAGCGTAGTGCGTGGACTGAACATAAGAGGTGATCGGGTTCATTTCCCATGATGTTGGATAACGCCGGAAAAGTTATTGGTTTTGATGGTTCTGATGGTTTTTGAGTTTTTGTTTGAAAGTTTGCTCTAGGGTGTAAGGTTACTGAGGAGAAATTTGAACCGAAGATACAAAAGCCAGGGTCGCCGGATAGGGCTTGAATCTCGGAGCAATGTAAGCTTGCCACTAATGTTACGAGGAAGACAGTTTTCCGGGTTAACAAGTGAAGTGAGCTGTCTTGCATCGACTCGTAAGGTTCAACCAGTAGGGATTGAAGGACAAGGGAGAGGTCCTAGTCTTTTACTGTTCTTAATGTTGTTGGTCGTTCAGTTTCGAAAGGGTGGAATAGAGCAGATATACGGTAGTCATCTAGCAGTTTTGTTGTCTCCTGCTTTGAAGACTGAATTTAGTGCTAATCGGTAAACGAGGATTGTTGAGCCTTTGAGGTTATCCTTGTTGAACAGATCATTGAAGAATTTCAGAAGGTCTGGAAGAGGGGGGGGGGGGTCGATTGGATTAATTTTCCGTGTGATGCACCAATGAATCCATCTGGTCCAGTGGCTGTCATACATTCAGTTTGTTGAGTCTCTAGTTGCCTTAGAGGCGATGAATCCTGCCTCTTCCCGATGAATTCCAGCCTTCTTGAAGAGTTTGATGATAGTAGCCACCCGTGTAAGTTTAGGTTGGGTAGGTTCGGGTGGAGCCTTGATCCTTTCTGTTGCGATAGAAGTTTGGGAATAAGGGGTAGACTTCTTGGAATGTCGACTATTAGATCTAGTACATGGGGGAACCACGGTGCTGATGGCATAGTAGTGTACCTAGGAGAAGGAGGCTTTGACTTCCTTCCATTTTCTGAAAGACCTGCGGTAGCAATTTGAAAGGGGGGAATAGGTAAGAGTAGAGGTTGCGCCAGGGATATGACAGGGCATCGATTGCCTTTGCCTTTTCATCTGGAATCAGGCTGAAGTAATGGGGAATTCTGGCATTGTTCTTTGTGGCGATCAGGTCTAACATCGGAGTGCCCACGTGTTGAAGAGATATTCGCTGATTGATTTCTTGAGGCACTATTCGCCTGTCGAGGGTTTATGGCGTGACAGAGTCTGCAATCACATTCCTGTTGCCTGGTATGTGTAATGGAAGCAGGGTGATGTTGTTTTGGATGCAGAGGTTGAAATTTCCCGAGGTGATTCGGTGTAGGACTCTGGATTTCGTTCCGCCTTCTTTGCGGACGTAGGCCAGGGCTGTCGTGTTGTCGGCTTCAACCTGGATGACTTGGTTTCGGAGTTGGGTTTGGAAATGGTCGAGAGCCAGTTGGATCGCACGAAGCTCTAGGATGTTGACGTGTTCCATGTTGTTTGATGGTTAGCGGCCTGAGATTTCTTGGTTGTCCAAGTGGGCTCCCCAGTCGTTGTGTGATGCGTCTTTGAAGAGGAGAATGTTGGGTGGTGGTACGTGAAGAGATACTGTTTTCGTTAGGTTTGTGATGTCCGACCACCATAGGAGGCATTCGTGGGGGAAGTCTCTGTCGAAAGGCTTCTTTGCGTCCAGCCTGTCTTGGTAATCCGACCAGTAGTCGATTCGGTAGTAATGAAAGGGCCTGACCATCCATCATCCGTAGGGGACGAGATTCGCCATTGCGTCCATCTTTCCAATGAGGGAGTTCAATTCTTGGAGTGAGAGCAAGGTCTGTTTTTGGAGTTGACGAATGGGGTTTAATAGGTCTTCGATTCGTTCCAATGTGGGAGAAATTGTTGCCAATCTTAGACTGAATTAGGCCCTGAGAAAACTGAAGGTTTCCTCGAGAAATGTGAAGGTTTGTGCCCGGGTTAGGTGTGATTTTGCTTGTTTTACTCCGAATCCCAGCCGGTTTAGTAGGATTGTTTGGTCTCGGCTGTGTTCGAGTCGAGAGGGTCTTGGTTGTTGAGAGCCCAGTCATCGAGGTACTTGAATTTGTTGCTGGTGTAGTGTCGTCAGAATCGGTTTTAGGACCATGGTGAAAATTCTTGGTGCTGCGTTTAAACCAAAAGGAAGACAGCGGAATTCGAAGACCTTTTGGTCGTAGATGAAGCGGAAAAAAATGAGTTATTGCCGGATGAAGGGGTACATGGAGGTACGCATCTTCGAGGTCGATTGAGACTGTCTAATCGTCTTGATGGAAAGATTGACAGATTGAGGCCATAATCTCCATCTTGAAGTGGTCGTTATATATGAATTTGTTGAGTGGTTTCATGTTGTAAATTAGCTGTAGGCCTCCTGTTTTCTTTGGTCGGGTGAAAATTGTGCTGAAAGACCCTGGTCCCAGGTTGTGGCATTCTTTGATGGCCTTCTTCTGAAGAAGTTGTGATATTTCGGACGATAGTGTTTCCGACACTGGTGGACTGAAGTCCCAAGGAGGAGAGGCCGCCAAAGGACGCTTTGAGAGAAAGGTTGGGTGAAAGCTATGTTTGATTACTGAAAGGACGTCTCTGTTGTCAGTTATTTTTTGCCAGGCTGGGAGGAAATGACAGAGTCTTCCGCCGACTGGAAAACAGGAGAGAGGAAAGGCGTCATTGTTGGCTTTTACGAAAGGGGCGTCTGCCCCCTGGTGATGAGTAGTGGCTACGACGGTCCGGGGTTGACGCACGCTTGTGCTGACTGCGTTGGCCGGAGCGAGAGCCCGATGGTTGGTCCGACCGAAAGGGCTGAGGTTTCTTGCTTTGAGTGCCAGAGCTTTCGTTCATTTGGATCATGGACGAGGAGGTAGTGGGTTTGTTCCAATCGTCTGTTGGTGGCCGGTAGTTCGACGGCTTGTTCCTGTGGAAGGGACAGTTAGCTGACTGGGGTTGTTTTGGTTTCGGCTTTCGTGAGATGTCTAGACGCAGTGTGAGAGACGGGATTAAACCACGGAAAAGGGTGTCGGACTCATGGATCGGCTGATTTCAAAGACGATGTTTCGTTGAGTCGTTGAGGTTGTTGGCTGACTTCAATGCGATCTCAGATAGAAGGAGGGTGTTGTTGAATAGTCCCCTTGTTGCCTAATTTAACGAATGGTAAGCTGCAAAGCTGGCTTTCTGAAAAAGTTGCGAAATAAAAGACGAAAGATTGTGGATCTCTTCTGGACTGGTATCGGCCGAAAGCTTCTTGCAGAGAGAGTTGACTGCCATATTTAGGATGTCGGCCTGGGAAGCGGCTCGGAGACTCATTCATAGACATTTGTCGTTGTCGTAAAGGACGAAATTTGGGACTTCGCCTGTTTTTGGGATAGATAAGGCTGTGCGGAATTCCAGTTTTACTTCACTGCAGAGGAACTCGCATTCCGTGTTAGTGTCAAAGTTGTGTGGGTTCGTAGCACCATCGCCGAAAGGACGAAAAAAGCTTGTTTCACGGCCCACGCGTGGAGGCGGAAGGTCTTTGTCCAGGATTAAAGGTTCACCTTTGCCGAGCAGGGATCCTTCATTGCGTAAGAGGCATGTCAAGAGGATGGTCGACTGTCCAAGAAGACTGCGTGGCTTGGAGTCGCAGTCTCGTAAGGAGAAGCCGAAGCCTGTTTTCAGACCTCTATGTAACAGGGGCGTCAGCGGACTGAGACAGCTTGTAGAGGAAGCAGTCCAGCACCGTTTCTTCGACCGTCTTGAAGAGAGAAGCCAAGGAATCATCGCCGTTTTCGTCCATGAAGTGGATTCTCTTCTTTGACAAAAGCAGCATCTGAGCCGGTGGCAAAGGAGCATATTTGGCAGCAATGGTTGCTGGTACGTCGGATGGTTTTCGTTTCTTAGAAGAGTCGACTAAAAGCTGAGATGCGCGTCTTCAGCTTTCGTGACTGGCGGACGAGGCTACACAGTATTGAGTGCGGGCGAGACGTACGGAAGACGTGCAGGATGAAGGCGGCATCGCGTCTTTCGTGTGTTTTCGGAAGGCGGACTCGACGAAGATTTCACTGCGAGTGACGGCTTGGTCTTTGCGGGGGGAGTTGGACGAAAGGTCCAATGGAGATTTTGAGGCCAGCGGGGGATCAAGAGCAGCGACGGCCCGACGGTAACTTCTTTTCGCCTCTCGATAGGAGTTTTTCGCTGTGCGGAGATCCTTTTCAAGCGCTGAAAGATCTGGTTCGGTGGAGTACGTTGGCTCGCTTGGAGTGGGGACTCATCGTCTTGTTGAGCCGAAAGGGGGCGAGTGTCGGCGGAGAGGTCGAGTGCAGATACCCAGCGGTTGCCAAGTCAGAGAAGGAGCACGAAAGTAAGCAGCAAACGAAGTACTTGGGAGTAGCGGCCGTCTTCGGCGAAAATTTAAATTCCAGAACGAATGGTCGGGAAACGAGGAGCGAGGTGACGGGTAGGAACCTCTGGAGGAAATTGAATGACGAAAGCGTTCACCCTCTCACTTTTATAGAGGAGGGCTGCACCACGCAGGCACAGTGTGGGTATGCAAGCAGGCGGCTACACGCAGCTAAGAAACCTCCAGGGAATTATAACATTGAGGACAATGTAATGCAACAATTATCATGTTAAGATGTTTCGGCAATAAGAAACTGGACTTTGTCAACTTGGACCAAAAATATGCGATATCTAACACAAAACAAAAATTGTTAAGGATTCTCACCAAGTTTTCGGCCGGTTAAGTCATGATATGAAACGCCAAGCTCTTCCGCTAAGTTAATTCGATCTACTAAGATTTCAAACGTTAAATGAAATTCCTGAAAATTGTGCAGTATGTCATTTTCAGATTTTTCGTTTGACCTTCGAAGTACTGCTCGGTGTAATTAACTTGTCAAAAAAGCTTGGCCTTTTGATATCACGACTTCAAACGGCCGAAAATCTTGGTGGGAATCCTTAACACGTTTCGTTTTGGGGAGATAGTTATCCACATAAACTTACCGCATAATTGGGAAAGCCAAACTGAAAACGTAGCACCCCATACACCCGCTATGACGTATAAGAGTGCTGGAGATTGGGCATCTGGTGTCCAGAAGAGCATGAAAAGAAGGTCTGCTACGTTGAGGGCCACAGCTCCCATGAAAACAGAAATTCGAGGAAGAGACGGTGCGACAAAACCTAAAATCATTGTGCCTAAAGTCATGGTCAATCCGTAGCATGCGCTCACAAATCCAATACTATGGATGCCCAAGGTGCACGTTATGAACGTCTGAAAAAAGGATACATATTAGTTCTCTATTCATCCAACTTTTTCAAATCGTCGATGCGTCAGTATAAAAATTAAATTGCTCCGTCAAGAGGTAACGTACGTACCGTAATTAAAGTCTTCTCAAATTACACCTTTATTTGATGGAAGCATTTCAAGTTGATATGTAAATTATCTCTGGACTTAATCTCGTAGGCCTCATTAAACGTCACTGTGTCAGTGTTAGATGCACTCACTGATGGGATGGGGAGTTAAAGGTTGCACCCACGAGACATTTTCTAACAGTATCATTTCAAGCTGCCGACTTTGGTATCCAGATAAAAGTATGCATATAAAATCTTGTAAAATTAACAGTACAATAATTGCAACAAGTTTTATAGTTTTTTTTTAAATTACGTTTAAACACCTGATATCGGGTTCACTCATCTTTTCAGTGTTTTTAGCTAGATTCATTTGAAAGGCACACTGCTTTACACATTCAACTTTTAAGAGGAATGTCCTGCTTTCGTGGCCCAATCAGAGTGAATGTCGTTTTTTCTTTCTTTCTTTTTGTTTGTTGTATACAGGGTGGGGCAGAAAGGACGGAACACCCTTGGCAATCAAAGATGGTTAATTTTAGGATAATGAAACTTTGCATGGTATGTAGGCGAACAACCAATCAGTAAAACAAAGTTTGTTTCCGTCAAATGAAAACAAATATTCTGCGAAAGATGTCTGGAACAGTGTTATGTGCGATAATACCATAACACTAACATTATTATGTGCATTATGTATTATGTTTAACATTAACATTATGTGTAATAACAGACTTATATCTTTGTGCAATAACAGTTCAAATGCTTCATATCAACCAAACCATTAATCCAAAAGAAAACGTGAATAGAACATGTTTTGTAGGAAATTTTATGTACTTTAGTTTTGTAGAGAACCAATTTTGTCGTAGGAGTGACGAGAAACGAGATATATGCGAAAAACAACAACCGGAAGCAATTTTTCCAAGATGGCGGCCATTTTAGACTTCTTCCGCCACTTAGATTTTTCTAGACTTTTAGTATGTTGTTCAGCATGTCTTTCTGAGTCAGGAACAGCAAAGTTTACGTCTATTACAATTACTTCTAGGTAAAAGTGCGAAATGACTAGCCTATTAGTTTTTTTTTGGTGTTGTAGAACATTTTAGTGAGCGGAAGACTTTTCATGACATTTTGAATTTTTAATATTGACTTTCGAGAAAATACAATAGTTCGCTTTACTTTGCTTTCACTTTGTTTATATCCTACATCACAAAGGTGTAAGTTTGGAGCAACATATTACATCCATTCTTTTTATTTATTTTTTGGATATTTCCACCAATAAGTAAGTAAATGTTTAGATAAAAATACAACTTACGCCCAACCAAAAGTCCACGTTTCAATCCTGAAAACTGCTCGAACTTCCACTCCTCTCCTTCCAACGAACTTTTCGTTTGCTTCCGAACTTTCGAACAGACGAAAAGTTCGTTGGAAGGGGAGGAGTAGAATTTTTAGCAATTCTAGCAGATAATAATTTCATACCACCACTTTCTGGGACTCGTATTATGGACGACTGTGTGCCCTACTTTCGGGTCCGACATGGTGTTTAAAGCTTTGCCTTCCGTTCGACCTAGTCACATTACTGGGCCCGATGGCTTTTCACTTTCTTTTATCGTGAAATGAAATGTGTGATCAGTAAACCTCTTTCGTTAATGTTTGAGCAGTCCATGAAAACTAGTAAGCTTCCATATATTTGGAAGTCAGCGCACATTGCTTCAATATTTAAGAAGGGAAATTCCTCTGACCCGACAAATTATCGACCCTTTGCTTTGACTTGTGTTCCGTGTGAAATCATGGAACGTATAATCCGCACACACACGTTTTCTTTCATTATGGACCATGACTTCCTTCGGGACGATCAATTTGTTTTTTTTTTTTTACCTGGGAGATCCACTTGTTTACAACGTCTTTCCATTTTGAATAACTGGCCCAGTTCACTTGACGAAGGCATTCCCATTGATGTCATCCTCATCGACTCTGCAAAGGTATTTGATTCTGTGGTCCACAGTAAATTATTAGCTAAATTAGAATACGGTGGTTTTCGGGACAAGTTACTTAACTGGCCGACTGATTTTTTTTGTCTGACCGCTCTCAGTGTGTTCTTGTAGGTGATAAGCACTCTGATGTCAGGCAAGTGTTGAGTGGAATGACACAGAGTAGTGTTTTGGGGCTGCTACTCTTTGTCATTTTTATAAAGGGTTTAACAGTCAAGTCACCAATCACTGTATTAAACAAATTTGCTGATGATGTGGAGCTGCATGCACAAGTAGTCGATGCCTTATCAACTGCCACTACAGAACTAACAGACTGGTCTTCATTGTGGCATCTGACTGTAGTATTTTTCCTGTTGGTAAATCCAATTTTAACATTGTTTATTCTCTGCTGCCTGGATCGAATTTACCACGTAATAAGATTGTTAAAAAGCTTGACGAATGGTTTACTTCTGATTTTGAAGGTTGAATTCCATTGCAATTATATTGTTAAAGCAGCCAACCAGCGAGTCGCTTGGATTAAAAAGTTGTTTACTTCTGGTGATGTAACCACCTTGGTACGTGTATTTAAAGTTTACGTTCGGCCCATTCCTGAGTATGCGAGCCCTGTCTGGTCCCATACCTGGTCCGGATATTAACCACATTGAAGCAGTCCAAAGGCGCTTTACAAAATCACTGCGTGGATTTCAATTTAAACCATACGCAGATCCACTTACGGTGGGGATTTCCAGTTGAGGTCTAAACACGACCGGGCGTAACGTAAGTCCCGGCCTAGCTAGATCTCGACCTCAGGACTAAGCTTCGGACCAAATTAACTGGTGATTTCAATGCTAGTCTAAGTTGGGGACTTACTAGTACAGTACTAGCTAGACCCCGACCTTTGGCCTAAAGTAGTACTGGGTAATCTTGGCGATTTCCATGTTGAGGTCTAGCTAGTGCAGTACTCTGATTGGTTAATATCCTTCAAGTGACGTCATATCACCTGTAAACAGTATCAACGCATTTGGCTTCTCCAAGATACGTGTCTCAATTGTTTTCAAGCAAATTTCGGTGATTTTTCTTATTCGGTTTTCAGGATAGCAGTTTTCGTAAAAACTTAATTGTGACTGAATCAGTTTTTAAAAAAGATTTTCTTCCCAAATTTATCAGATTTCAGTTTAAAATTACATAAACAGGCCCTTAGACGATTGGGGGTTGGGTTAAGGATATATTTTGGGCGTCTAGGCTATATAATGAATGCCAATGAACTGCTGTGTGCAAGCATGGCAGTAGGGGAGAAATATTTTTCAAAAGGACTTTCAAGAGCTGAAAAATAGTGAAATCTATGGTCAGTTTTATCCTAAGCGACCTTGAGGGTATAACTGCAAAAAACTTGCACATTTTAAAGCAACAACATGTTCCAATTTTTAAAAAAATGAAAAAATATGGGAAAAAATGGCGAAACCTTTCACTCAGTTTTGTTCAAAACAATTTGAGGTATTATTGGAGAAAAGCTTTTAAATATAATATGAAATCGACATTCTCCATTTTAATTTTTTTCTCCCTTGATTCAGGGATGTTAGGTAAATGTTTCCCTCATTTAGTGTCCTTTGGGTCGCCTTTGTCCTTTAATTTGAGATATTATGGACTCTTATTGTCACCTTCGAATTTTTTTGGAATTTTTAACAAGTTTGTTGTATAAAAAATGGAATTGTTTCTGCATTAATACAATTATTAGCGATAGGTTAACAGAAAACGGACTACAGCAAATCAAACAGCCAACTCAATTTTCAACTGAGTTTTTAATTTTGCCAGCTATACCCCATTTTCATGAAGTACGGATTTAGTTCACGTTCTGTTTTAACTAAATATTCCCAGGGACTGTGGTGGCAGAATGGGCTAGCAGACGAACTAGTAAATGAAATTTGTGCCATTTAACGACTTCAGACAGCGAAAACTTGGCAACAATCGTTTACTAAGTTTTGTTTTATGCAGTTTTGTTAACGTTTCTGCCTTACTTAAGAAAGTTTTTAAATTCTTGCAGTGATGTTGTGTTGGAAATTAATATATCAGTAACTCCCCCCCCCCCTCCGAAATACCAGTTAGTTACAGAACCGCTACATGAAGTGAAATAGCCAACTCAATTTTTAGTTTTGCCAACTGTGTATGATTGTCGCGAAATTAATTCTTATCAATCTTATTTTATTTTTAGTTTTTACATTATCTATGATATTTTTTAGCCACGGTGGTGATGGGCTAACAGGCAAACACAACGGCTCTTTTCCCGCTATATAGGCACAACCTAGCTCTGAGTTCACATACTAGTCTGGTCGCAGGGCCAAAAACCTGGAAGTAAGGCCCGCCCAATGTTTTATGGTGTTTTGTGTTTTTTCAAGACATACTTAATGACATTCTGCAGGATGCCACTTTGTCACCCTTGACCAAATTTAAACATTCAAGATGGCAGCCAAGATGGTTGAAAAATCATATATCGGCCATATCTTTGCGTATAGAGCAGACAGGATAATCATTTTGGTGTCTAATACTATGTTTTCAGGGTCAGGAAATACTAATAACGGATTGACTTGTTGATAAAATATAGTCACGTTCGATTTTTTGCTCATTTTCAACTTTCAACTGCTATTCTGACGTTTCTAATTTAGATGGACGGCTCCAATTCGATTCATTCGAAGGAAGACATTCCCAGGGAAGTTTTTATGGGGAGGGGGGGGGGTTGCGGCCACAATGTTTGGCCAGTTGGCAAATCAGTCGACAAAATTACATAATTTTGGCCAGTCGGCAAATCAGTCAGAAAAATTGCATAATTTTTTGGCTAGATGGAAAATCATGTCGCTAAATTTTTGGTTTACATCCCTCCAACTTTAATCTTCCTGACGTCTCTGGACATTCCGACCTTTCGAGTGAACCTAACTGGAGTGATCCACCTAAAGTACAAACGTCAGAATAGCAGTTGAAAGTTGAAAAATCGAACAGTGACTGTGATACCAGCCCCTAGTAAAAAAGGCGTAGCTCGGTCCCTAACAATGATAAACCCATTTATTTACCCTTAAAGCAAAGAAGACAGTCCCACCTTTCGAATGAATATAATTGGGGTCTTCCACCGAAATTAGAAACGGCAGAATAGCAGTTGAAAGTTGAAATTGAGCGAAAAATCGAAAGGTGACTGTGATACCAGCCCCTAAAAACAGAAGTGTTACGCTAACCAGAAGTGTTACGAAAGCTAATCGAAAAAAAAAGTATCTGAAACGTTACTTTCAAACTGACCGAAGGATGGTAATGATAACCAGTATTCATGGAAACGGGACTTAGCAGTGAAGTTTTAGCCGAGCTTGGTAACTCGACAACTTGACTTTGCCAACTGTATTGTACGTCTTCTTGGACGGTTGGGGGAAGGGGGGGGGAGGTTCCCCCCATCCCTGGGGTTGCTATGGCCCCGGTACGAATTAGTTATGTTAATACTTCGAAACCCTAAACCAATTCACATTTACGAACTGAAAATTATGTATCCCTTATTCCCTTCTGGAGAAAGGGAAAATTAGCATCTCCTACTGACCTGACGAAAACCTTTAACCAGAGGGACACTTGAGTTGATCTGGTGGGGAAATGTACCCCTGAAATCACACTTCATACCAACACTCACGTCGTGCAGTGAAGCATCGGTTTCGAAAGACGTGCTTAAAGCTCAACTTAGACCATGGTGTGCCTGGGTCTAAATTTTATCCTTAGTCCCAGGCCTAATATGCTCATTAACCGGAGGATTATCGCTAAACCTGATTGAAAATCACCGATTTTTTCAGCTTGGGACTAACTGCTCCGTATTAAGTTAGGCTGCAGCTTAGGGGCTCTACATTCCTTAGCCCTCAATTTAGTTTGCATTGGAAATCGCCGGATATTCGTGATACCAAACTTACGCCCGAGATTAACTATAGACCTCAACTGGAAATCCCCACCGTTAAACTTCTAAACGTGGATACTCTTGAGTTACGTCGTCTCAAGGCCGACCTTAATCTGACTTACTCTTTCTTCCATGTCAGTTTTGATTATTCAAAATTCTTCGAATTGCATGGAGATTATTGGACACAAGTACATCCACTTAAACTGGCTGTGGGGTCTTCGCACAGAAACTGCCGTAAATATTTTTTTCTAAGCGCGTTGTGAAAGTGTGGAACAGTCTTCCTGGCGAGTTGGTGATGTTGCCTACCCTGAACTCCTTTAAAGCAAAACTACACACATTGAATCTATCCAAATTTCTGACGGTTACTTAATTCTAGGCCCGTTTTGATCTTTGCTACTTTATTGTTTATCTTATATGACAACGAACTTCTGTCCTTTTTTGACATTATTTTGTATTAAAAAAAATATTTATTGTAGTTTTATCTTTGTATATCTTTTATCTTGGTCATGCAGTTCTCCCCGCCCCTTTTTACCCCATTCTTTAAATTTTTGCGCCATTTACCTTCTACTGTTGGCATCCTCCACGTCCCACATTTAGGCTGACTTTTAGTGATCGTATTCGATCCTACTAGGCCTGTTGCTTCGCAACAAATATTTATTTATTTATTTCTCCAGACCATCGCCCGATGAATACTATTACTAAAAACAGTCGAAAATTTGCTAGTTTTCATCAATGTAACACGGTTTTTTGGTTGGGCGTAAGTTGTACTTTTTTATCATGAACAACAACCAAAGTAAAACGCCCGAATTATCGGTTTTTGCCATACATTTTTAGAAGTTAAATTTGTGAAAAAAAAACTGATGAATTGTTTGCTAAAATGAACATTTTAAAGATTACTCAATTGAAAGACTAGGTCGTGACCCTCCACAACTACTATTGTTTAAAACGAACAATAAGTCTAAAACCTTATACTTTAGGAAAAGCACTTACCAGTATACAAAGTCCAAGCTTTTTTCTAAGTTTTTGAAAGGGAGCTTTTGAAAAAAGTTCAAATAGTGACCATTTTTCTGGATCCAAATTCAATCCTGATTCCGAAAAAGTAGATCCTGTTTTTCTAATTTTTTTAATCACTTGGGTCGGATGAAGAGAGGTCGGGCCACCCCGCATAATGTACTTCCTGGTCCTCGGGACCAGAGGGGGAGGGAGTTTCGACAAGAGGATCTGTGAGAGGAGGATGCGAGCTCCAGTAAATAGTGTGTTTGTAAGAATATCCGTGAATTTGAAAAGTTTTTCTGCAACTTTTTTTCTCCAAGTTTTTCTCCAAGTCATGCCGTGGGCCCAGATAGGTACTGGCATATTTCTACAAACAGTTAAGTAACGAAATCAGCTATCCATTGGCTACTATCTTCAGTCTTTCTTTCAATGAAGGCATTTTGCCTGCAATTTGGAAGACTGCCATGGTAATTCCGATAATTAAGAAGGGAGACGCTGCAGAACCTGGGAACTGCAGACCAATTGCTCTGACGGTCGTCCCATGTAAGAAAATAGAGACTATTCTACGTGACTGTATGTTAACATTTACTAAATCTATTAATCTAATGTATGGTGATCAATTTGGATTTATGCCAGACCGATAAACTACCCTTCAACTCCTATTGTGTTTGGACAGGTGGACATCTGCCATGGACATCGGGGTGCCTACTGATGTTGTTTATTTCGACTTTTGTAAGGCTTTTGAGTCGGTAGTACACTCAAAGCTTCTGTTTAAACTTGAGCAATCTGGCTTCGGTGGCAAACTTTTAAAGTCGATCAATGCATTTATCAGTGGCAGGACACAGAGAGTTTTGGTTGGAGATTCAACTTCAACGGAACAAAAAATGATTAGCGGTGTTCCACAGGGCTCAGTTCTGGGCCAACTCCTTTTTGTGATTTACTTAAATGATCTAACTGGAAATTGTGCAAATGTCAGCCAGTCGAAGTTCGCGGACGATCTGAAACTGGATTCCGCTATAATTAACACAGCTGATTACAGAGGTGAAATTGACTCGGTCAAAAATTGGGCTGCTACTTGGCAACTTCCTATTTCAATTTCTAAATGCCACTCATTGCATGTTAGACCAGCTAATCTAAGTACAACCTATTTTTTGGATGGACAATCTCTTCTGGAGGTTGACGAGGTGAGAGACCTTGGTGTTTGGTTTTGTGCAGATTTGAAATTTAGTCTACACTGCACAAAAATTGCTGCAACAGCTTCCAAACGTATGGCCGTAGTTAATCGCTGTTTTTCCACTGGTAATCTTAAGCTTCGGGTGTGGCATTCAGGGTGTTTGTGCGCCCAATTTTAGAGTATGCCAACCCGGTTTGGTCTCCGTCACTACTACGGGACATCGACCGTATAGAGTCGGTCAAATGGAAATTCACGAAGTCCCTGCCGGGCCTAAAAAAAATGGAATTGCTAATCTTGAATTGCTCGAGCTGCGGCGACTGCGGATCGACCTCGTCTTGACCTTCAAAATAGTGCGTGGATTTCTGCCATTGGCACTACCGTTCTTCGAGCTCAATCATGTAAATTTCACAAGAGGTCACTCATTCAAGCTCACACCGTCGCCAGCACGCTTGAATTGTAGAAGTGGTTTCTTCTCGGTGCGAGTGGTTAAGGTATGGAACTCACTTCCAGAGTCGGTTGTTTCTTCAACTACTGTCCATGGTTTTCACAGGCTTCTAACCGAAGTGAATCTGGAAAAATTCTTGCAGCGTCACCCACCGGAACTCTAATTCTGGGTCTTGTTGTCCCAACTTGTTCATTAGTTTTTTCATTATTCCTACCTTTTTAATGTTTGACAATGGGCTATACGACCATGCTTAAAATTTATACATATTTTACAAACCAAATTTTACTTTTCATCCTGCACTGTAACCCCTCCATCACGTCCTCTTGTTCACATTTCTAATATTATCCCTTTTAGGTTGACTATGAGAGACCCGCTAGGGCCCTTGCCTTTCCTGTTGCTCCTGCAACGAAGTTTATATTTATTTATTTAACTTTCCGATGACATTTTCATACGAATTCATTTCAAATTTTTCCCCCAAAAAAGAATTTTTTTTAAACAAGTGCCTCTCGTAAGGGATGGGGGAAGCCAGGAAAACTGACCTTTTTCTCTAAAAGAAACTGGCATTTTATTTGAAACGGTTTCCTGCAATAGCGATGAAACTTTCTCAAGAATTCATTTCAGGTAGAAAA